>JAQQSW010020885.1:0-10765 GCA_028646575.1 Pseudocheirus occidentalis | reverse complement strand
GAGATGTCTACATTCAGAGAAAGATCCAGAAAGATCAGAGTTTAAATGGAGACTGAAGCAATGCATGCTATCATTCTTTTCGATGTTCGGCTTTTGTTTCTCTTTTCTCATGGTTCACTCCATTGGATATAACTCCTATACAACCAGACAATTGTACAATATGAAGGAGTTTGCAGATCCTATACATGATTGTATGCCACCATGGGGGGGTTGGGTGGGGGATGGGGAGGAAGGGAAGAAAAATCTATAACTGAAGTGACTATGGAACAGAATCTTGTAACCTAAAAGTGAACAAACAAGTTAACTTTAAAAAAAATAATAATAAAAAAAATTTAAAAAAAAACTGATTTCAAGAAAGAAAGAATGATTCATACATCCATGTATCTAATCGTCCTTGGAGGGACTTTCTTCTACCTGGCGAATATTTTTTGAGCACTCTGGTATCTGATAAGTAATGCATAGCCATCTCCTCATGTTACTACTCTAAAAGAGGAACACCTTCTTCAGTTGAAAACCTTTGTCTACCTGTAAAGTATAAGAACTCTGTACAGGCATCGTAAAGAAGACACATTTCTTTATTTCCTCAACTTTAATGCCCTTTCCTGAGCGAGAATCAACAAAACGTAGAATACCATACTTTAATGGTTGAACGAGACATGGACGGGAATTTCCTCACGTGAAAAGCCCTAACTATACCGGGGAAAGGCCACAGTGCGGAACCATACACCGTACAGAATACCCGTATTATCCATTCCTGACCTGCACTAATGTTCATGTAAACCTAGCATCAAAAAGAAGGAAGGAATCATACATATGTGCATCTAATCGTCCTTGGAGGGACTTTCTCATGCTTAACGTACATTTTTTGCTCGCTCTGGAATCTGACATATAATGCATGTCCATCTCCACATGTTACCAATAGGAAACAGACACCTTTTTCAGTAGAAGATTTTTTCTACCTGCAAAACGACAAAAAGTGTGCATAACCATTGCAAGGAAGGCACATTTCCTCAGTTACAGATCTTTAATACCCTTTTCCTGAGCCGGAAACAACCAAGACTAGGATACCATCCTTTCATGGTTGAACGACATATGGAAGGGACTTTATTCTGGTGAAAAGCCCTTACTCTACAAGCGGAAGGCCACAATGTGCGGCCAAACACAGCATAGAATTCCCATATTATCAATTCCTCACCTGCACTAGTGTTCATGTTAACTTAGCATCAAAAAAGAAGGAAAGAATCATATATCTATGCAACTAAAAATCATTGGAGGGACTTTATGCCGCCTCGCCAACAAGTAGTGAGAAGTCTACATTCAGACACCTAATGCCTAGCCATCTCTTCAAGCTCCTACTACAAAAGAGACACGTTTTCGTCGGTTGAAAATACTTTCGTATACCTAATAAGGACAAAACGTGTGTATAGACCCTGTAAAGAACAAAAGTTTCTTCATTTCCTGACCCTGAGTGCCCTTCTACTAAGATAGAAACCACCAAAAGGAGGATATCACCATTAATGGTTCAGACAACCATGAAAAGGATTTGATTCATTTCAAAAGTTCACACATAGATGCATGATTCTTTACTTCTTTGTTGCTATCTTTACCTGAATGTTAGTGCCGATCACCCATAGATAAAATGTGTATTCTGTGCGTTGTCTAGCCCGTCATTGTGACAGTTTCACTAGAGAGGAAATGCTTGTCACGTGAAGAAAGTCCCTTCCATGACTCCCTCCACCATGAAAGGATGGTGTCCTCCTGCACCATTTATGGTTCAGCCAGTCTTCGAGAGGATTTTCTTTACGTCAAAAGCCCATACCTTACAGGAAAAATTCCACAATGTGGGGCCATATTATGCAGAGAATGCATATTTTTTCAGTTCCTGACCAGCACTCCCATTCAGGGAAAATTAGCTTCAAGAAAGATGAAAGGAATCATACATCTATGCATATAATCGCCCTTGGATTGATTTCTCCTGCCAGGCAAACCTTTTTTCATCACTGTGGAATCTGACAAACAATACATAGCCATCTCCTCATGTTACTATTCGAAAAGAGAGACACTTTCTTCAGTTGAAAACTTTGTCTACCTGTAAAAGTACCTAAAGTGTGTACAGTCATTGCAAACAAGGTGCATTTCTTCAATTCCTAATCTTTATGCCCTTCTCTTAAGACATAATCAACTAACAGTAGGATACCCCCTTTCATGGGTGAATGAGACATGGGAGGGAATTTCTTCATGAGAAATTCCCTTACTCTACAGCAGAAGGGCAACAATGTGGGACCAAACACCTCATAGAATTCCCATGTTATCAATTCTTCACCTACACTAATGTTCATGTAAAGCTGTTATCAAAAAAAAGGAAAGAATCATACAAATATTCCATTAATAATCATGGGGGGACTTTTTTGCGCCTGCGAACATGTTCTGATAATTCTAGAATTAGACATATAATGCAAAGAAATCTCTTCAAGGCAGTACTACAAAAGAGACACACTGTCTCCGGTTGAATGTACATTGGTATACTTGAAAAGGTCAAAAGGTGTGTATAGACCTTGCAAAGAAGACACTTGTCTTCATTTGATGACCATCCGTACCCTTCTACTAAGCTAGAAACAAGAAAAAGGAGGATACCACCATCCATGGTTCTGAAAGTCATGAAAAGGATTTTCTTCAGGTCAAAAGCTCGTACATAGACGTATGATTCCTAACTTCTTTGTTAATGCTGGGTTTACCTGAATGGTAGTGTAGGTCAGGAATTGAGCAAATACGTATTGTATGCATTGTCTGGCCCCTCATTTTGGCCCTTTCAATGCAGAGAAAGGTGTTTTCACCTGAAGAAAGTCCCTTACATGTCTCCTTCCACCAAGACAGGATGGCATCCTCCTCCACCATTCATGGTTCAGCCAATCATGGAGAGGATTTTCTTTACGTTCAAAGCAATACTATACAGGAAAAATTCCACAATGTGGGGTCAGAGTACGCATAGAATCCAAATATTTTCAATTCACGACCTGCACTCAAATTCATGTAAATCTAATTTCAAGAAAGAAGGAAGGATTCATGCATCTATGCATCTAATCGTCCTTGGAGGGACTTTCTTTTACCTGGCGAACATTATTTGAGCACTCTGGAATCTGATAAATAATGCATAGCCATCTCCTCATGTTACTACTCTAAAAGAGAAACAGTTTCTTCAGTTGAAAACCTTTGTCTACCTGTAAAGAATAAAAACTGTGGACAGGCATCGCTAAGAAGACACATTCCTTTATTTCCTCAACTTTAATGCCCTATCCTGAGCCAGAATCAACAAAATGTTGGATACCATACGTTGATGGTTGAACGAGACATGGATGGGACTTTCCTCACGTGAAAAGCTCTAACTCTATGGGAGAAAGATCACAATGCGGGCGCAAACATCGTACAGAATACCCATATTATCCATTCCTTACCTGCACTAATGTTGATGTAAACCTAGCATCAAAAATGTAGGAAGGAATCTTACATCTGTCCATCTAATCGTCCTTGGAGGGACTTTCTCATGCTTAACATATATTTTTTGATCACTCTGAAATCTGACATATAATGCATTTCTATCTCCACATGGTACTACTAGGAAACAGACACCTTTTTCAGTAGAAGATATTTTCTGCCAGCAAAACGACCAAAAGTGTGCACAACCATTGCATGGAAGGCACATTTCCTCATTTAAAGATCTTTAATCCCCTTGTCCTGAGCTGGAAACAACCAAGACTAGGATACCATACTTTCATGGTTGAACGACACATGGAAGGGACTTTAACCGGGTGAAAAGCCCTTACTCTACCAGCGGAAGGCCACAATGTGGGGCAAAACCCAGCATAGAATTCCCATATTATCAATTCTTCACCTGCGCTAGTGTTCATGTAAACTTAGGATCAGAAAAGAAGGAACGAATCATACATCTATGCAAAAAAATAATCATTGGACGTACTTTATGCCACCTCGTGAACAACTATTGAGAAGTCTAGATTCAGACACATAATGCACAGCCAACTCTTCAAGCTACTACTACAAAGGAGACACATTTTCGTCAGTTTAAAATACCTTCGTATACCTGAAAAGGACAAAACTTGTGTATAGAACCTGTAAAGTACAAACGTTTCTTCATTTCCTCAACTTCAGTGCCTTTCTGTTAAGATAGAAACAACCAAAAGGAGGACAAAACCATTAATGGTTCAGTCAAGCATGAAAAGGATTTTCTTCAGGTCAAAATCTGATACATAGATGCATGATTCCTTAGTTCTTTGTTGATGCTATAGTTACCTGAATGGCAGTACAGGTCAGCAATAGAGAAAATGTGTATTCTGTGCGTTGTCTGGCCCCTCATTGTGACCGTTTCACTATAGAGGAAATGCTTGTCACGTGAAGAAAGTCCCTTCCATGAGTCCCTCCAGCATGAAAGGATTGTGTCCTCCTGCACCGTTCATGGTTCAGCCATTCTTGGAGAGGATTTTCTTTACGTCAAAAGCCCATACCTTACAGGAAGAATTTCACATTGTGGGCCAGATTATGGATAGCATACGCATTTTTTCAGTTCCTGACCTGCACTCCCATTCAGGGAAAATTAGCTTCAAGAAAGATGGAAGGAATCAAACATCTATGCATATAATCGCCCTTGGATGGACATTCTCCTGCCTGGCAAACCTTTTTGATCACTCTGGAATCTGACAAACAATACATAGCCATCTCCTCATGTTACTACTCGAAAAGAGAGACACTTTCTTCAGTTGAAAATCTTTGTCTACATGTAAAAGTACCAAAAGTGTGTACAATCATTGCAAAAAAGACACATTTCTTCAATTCCTTTACTTTAATGCCCTTGTATTAAGCCATAATCAACGAAGAGTAGGATACCCCCCTATCATGGTTGAATGAGACATAGAAGGGAATTTCTTCAGGAGAAAAGCCCTTACTCTACCGCGGAATGACCACATTGTATGACCAAACATCTCATAGAATTCCTATATTATCAATTCCTCACCTGCACTAATGTTCATGTAAACCTGTTATCAAAGAAAAGGAAAGAATAATACACATATTCAACTAATTCTCATTGGCGGGACTTTTTTGCGCCTTGCGAAAAGGTTCTGATAATTCTAGAATCAGACATATAATGTACAGCAATCTTTTCAAGGTAGTACTACAAAAGAGACACACAATCGTCGGTTGAAGGTACCTTGGTATACTTGAAAAGGTCAAAACGTGTGAATAGATCTTGCCAAGAAAACACTTGTCTTTATTTGAAGACAATCCTTGCCCTTCTGCTAAGCTAGAACCAACAAAAATTAGGATACCACCATCCATTTTTTCGCCAGTCATGAAAAGTATTTTCTTCAGGTCAAAAGCTCGTACATAGATGTATGATTCCTAACTTCTTTCTTAATGCTGGGTTTACCTGAATGGTAGGGCAGGACAGGAATTGAGCAAATGTGTATTCTATGCATTGTCTGGCCCCTCATTTTGGCCCTTTCAATGTAGAGGAAGGGCTTTTCACCTTAAAAATATCCCTTCCGTGTCTTCCTCCACCAAGACAGGATCGCATACTCTTCCACCATTCATGCTTCAGCCAGGCATGGAGAGGATTTTATTTACGTTCAAAGCCCATACCATACAGGAAAAATTCCACAATGTGGGGCCAGATTACGCATAGAATTCAAATTTTTTCAATTCCTGACCTGCACTTAAATTCAGGTGAAACTGATTTCGAGAAAGAAGGAAGGAATCACACATCTATAGGTCTAGTCGTCCTAGGAGGGTCTTTCTTCTACCTATCGAATATTTTTTGAGCACTCTGATTTCTGATAAATAATGCGTAGCCATCTCCTCATGTTACTACTCTAAAAGAGGAACACCTTCTTCAGTTGAAAACCTTTGTCTACCTGTAAAGTATAAGATGTGTGTACAGGCATCGCTAAAAAGACACATTTCTTTATTTCCTGAACTTTATTGCCCTATCCTGAGCCAGAATCAACAAAATGTTGGATACCATACGTTGATGGTTGAACGAGACATGATGGGACTTTCCTCACATGTAAAGCCCTAACCTTATTGGGGGAAAGGCCACAACTCGGGGCCAAACATCGTACAGAATAACCCTATTATCCATTCCTGTCCTGCACTAATGTTGATGTAAACCTAGCATTAAAAAAGAAGGAAGGAATCATACATCTGTGCATCTAATCGTCCTTGGAGCGACTTTCTCATGCTTAACGTACATTTTTTGCTCACTCTGGAATCTGACATATAATCCATGTCCATCTCCACATGGTACAACTAGGAAACAGACACCTTTCTCAGTAGAAGATTTTTCCTACCTGCCAAGGGACAAAAAGTGGGCACAACCATTGCAAGGAAGACAGATTTCCTCATTTCCAGATCTTTAATCCTCTTTTCCTGAGCCGGATACAACCAAGACTAGGATACCATCCTTTCATGATTGAACGACACATGGAAGGGATTTTATTCGGGTGAAAAGCCCTTACTCTACCAGCGGAAGGCCACAATGTTGGGCCAAACAAAGCATAGTATTCCCATATTATCACTTCCTCACCTGCAGTAATGTTCACGAAAACTTAGCATCAAAAAAGAAGGAAAAAATCATACATACATACCTGAAAAGGACAAAGCGTGTGTATAGAACCTGTGAAGTACAAACGTTTCTTCATTTCCTCAACTTCAGTGCCTTTCTGCTAAGATAGAAACAACCAAAAGCAGGATACCACCATTAATGATTCAGCCAACCATGAAAAGGATTTTTTTCAGGTCAAAAGCTCATTCAAAGATGCGTGCTTCCTTACTTCTTTGTTGACACTATCTTTACCTGAATGGTAGTGCCAGTCAGCAAATTGCGAAAATGTGTATTCTGTGCCTTTTCTGGCCACTCATTGTGACCGTTTTTCTATAGCGGTAATGATTGTCACATGAAGAAAGTCCCTTCCATGACTCCCTCCACCATGAAAGGATGGTGTTCTCCTGTACCATTCATGGTTCAGCCAGTTTTGGAGAGGATTTTCTTTACGCTAAAAGCCCATACCATACAGGAAAAATTCCACAATTTGAGAACAGATTATGGAGAAAATACACATTTTTTTCTGTTCCTGACCTGCACTCCAATTCAGGGAAAATTAGCTTCAAGAAAGATGGAAGGAGTCATACATCTATGCTTATAATCGCCCTAGATGGACTTTCTTCTGCCTGGCAAAACTTTTTTGATCACTCTGGAATCTGAAAAACAATATAGAGACATCTCCTTATGTTACTACTCGAAAAGAGAGACACTTTATTCAATGGAAAATCTTTGTCTACCTGTAAAAGTACCAAAAGCGTGTACAGTCATTGCAAAGAAGGCACATTTCTTCAATTCCTGAACTTTAATGCCCTTTTCTTAAGCCATAAACAACCAAGAGTAGGATACCCCCCTTTCATGGTTGAATGACACATGAAAGGGAATGTCTTCAGGAGAAATGCCCTTACTCTACCGGGAAAGGCCATAATGTTGGGCCAAACACCTGATAGAATTCCCATGGTATCAATTCCTCACCTCCACTAATGTCCATGTAAACCCTTTATCAAAAAAAGGAAAGAATCATACACATATTCAACTAATACTCATTGGAGGGACTTTTTTCCACCTTGCAAACAGGTTCTACTAATTCTGGAATAAGACATATAATGCACAGAAATCTCTTCAAGGTACTACCAGAAAAGAGACACACTGTCGTCGGTTGAAGGTACCTTGGTATACTTGAAAAGGTCAAAACTTGTGTATAGACCTTGCAAAGAAGGCACTTGTCTTCATTTGATGAGCATCCGTGCCCTTCTGCTACGCTAGAAACAACAAAAAGGAGGATACCACCATCCATGGTTCTGAAAGTCATGAAAAGGATTTTCTTCAGGTCAAAAACTTGTACAGAGATGTATGATTCTTAATTTCTTTCTTAATGCTGGGTTTACCTGAATTGTAGTGCAGGTCAGGAATTGAACAAATATGTATTCTATGCATTGTCTTTCCCAGCATTGTGGCCCTTTCAATGTAGAGGAAGTGCGTTTAACCTGAACAAAGTCCCTTCCATGTCTCCCTCCACCAGGACAGGATGGCATCCTCCAACATTCATGGTTCAGCCAGTCATGGAGAGGATTTTCCTTACGTTCAAAGCCCATAATATACAGGGAAAATTCCACAGTGTGGGGTCAGATTATGCATAAATCCAAATTTTTTCAATTCCTGACCTGCACTCAAATTCAGGTAAAACTGAGATCAAGAATGAAGGAAGGATTCATTCTTCTATGGATCTAATCGTCCTTGAAGGGACTTTCTTCTTCCTGGCGAACATTTTTTGAGCACTCTGGAATCTGATAAATAATGCATAGCCATCTCCTCATGTTACTACTCGAAAAGAGAGACACTTTCTTCAGTTGAAAACCTTTGTCTACATGTAAAGTACAAAAACTGTGTACAGGCATCGCAAAGAAGGCACATTTCTTTATTTCCTCAACTTTATTACACTTTCCTGAGCCAGAATCAACAAAATGTAGGATACCATACGTTGATGGTTGAAAGAGACATGGACGGGACTTTCCTCACGTGAAAAGTCCTAACTCTAACGGGTAACTGCCACAATTCAGGGCCAAACATCATACAGAATAACCATATTATCCATTCCTGACATGCACTAATGTTCATGTAAACCTAGCATCAAAAATAAGGAAGGAATCATACATCTGTCCATCTAATCGCCCTTGAAGGGACTTTCTCATGCTTAACATGCATTTTTTGCTCACTCTGGAATCTGACGTATAATGCATGTCTATCTCCACATGTTACTACTAGGAAACAGACACCTTTTTCAGTAGAAGATTTTTTCTACCTGCAAAACGACAAAAAGTGGGCACAACGATTGCAAGGAAGGCACATTCCTTCATTTCCAGATCTTTAATCCCCTTTCCCTGAGCCGGAAACCACCAAGACTAGGATACCACCCTTTCATGGTTGAACGAAACATGGAAGGGACTTTATTCTGGTGAAAATCCCTTACTCCACCAGAGAAGGCCACAATGTGCGGCCAAACACAGCATAGAATTCTCATATTATCAATTACTCACCTGCACTAATGTTCATATAAACTTAGCGTCACAAAAGAAGGAAAGAATCATACATCTATGCAACTAATAATCATTGGAGGGAATTTATGCCGCTTTGCGAACAAGTACTGAGAAGTCGAGATTCAGATTCATAATGCATAGCCATCTCTTCAAGATTCGAGTATAAAAGAGACAGATTTTAGTCGGTTGAAAATACTTTCGTATACCTGAAAGCGACAAAACGTGTGTATAGACCTTGCAAAGTACACACGTTTCTTCATTTCCTGACCTTCAGTGCCCTTCTGCTAAGATTGAAAGAAACAAAAGGTGGATACCACCATTAATGGTTCAGCCAAGCATGGAAAGGATTTTCGTCAGGTCAAAAGTTAACACGTAGATGTATGACTCCTTCCTTCTTTGTTGACGCTAGCTTTACATGAACTGTAGTGCAGGTGAGGATTGACAAAATGTGTATTCTATGCATTGTCTGTCCCCTCACTGTGGCAGTTTCCCTGTAGAGGAAGGGATTTTCACATTGAAAAAATACCTTCCATGTCTATCTCCAACAGAAAAGGAAGGTATCATCCTGCACCATCCATGGTTCAGCTAGTATTGGAGAGGATTTTCTTTACGTTCAAAGCCCCTACTATACATGGAAAAGGCCACAATGTGGGGCCAGATTATGTATAGAATACAGTTTTTCTTCACTTCCTGACCTGCACTCCAATTCAAGTAAAACTAGCTTCAAGAAAGAAGGAAGGAATCATACATCTATGCATGTAATCGTCCTTGTAGGGACATTCTCCTGCTTGGCGAATATTTTTTGATCACTCTGAAATCTGCCAAATAATGTACAGCTATCTCCACATGTTACTACTCGAAATGAGGGACACTTTCTTCAGTTGAAAACCTTTGTCTACCGGTAAAAGAATAAAAAGTGTGTACAGGCATCAAAAAGAAGACAGATTTCTTTATTTCCTCAACTTTAGTGCCCTTTCCTAAGCCAGAATCAACCAAAAGTAGGATATGATACTTTTATGGTTGAAGATGACATGGAAGAGACATTTCTCACGGGAAATGTCCTAAGTCTCCCGGAGAAAGGCCACAATGCGGGGACAAACACCATACAGAATACCCATATTTTCCATTCCTGATGTACACTAATATTCATGTAAACCTAGCATTATAACAGAAGGAAGGAATCATATATTTGTGCTTCTAATCGCCCTTGGAGGGTCTTTCTCATGCTTGACGAACATTTCTTGATCACTCTGGAATCTGATATATAATGCATGTCCATCTCCACATGTTACTACTAGGAAAGAGATACCTTTTTCAGTAGAAGATTTTTTTCTCCCTGCAAAATGACAAAAAGTATGCACAACCATTGCAAAGAAGGCACATTTCCTCCTTTCCTGATCTTTAATCCCCTTTTCCTGAACCGGAAACAACAAAGACTAGGTTACCATCCTTTCATGGTTGAACGAGACATGGAAGGGACTTTATTCGGGTGAAAAGCCCTTACTCTACGGCGAAAGGCCACAATGTGGGGCCAAACACAGCATAGAATTTCCGTATTATCAGTTCCTCACATGCACCAATGTTCATGTAAACTTAGCATCAAAAAAGAAGGAACGAATCA
>JAQQSW010020884.1:0-10765 GCA_028646575.1 Pseudocheirus occidentalis | reverse complement strand
CTCCCCCTCCCACCCCCGTCAAGCCCCTCCTTTCCTCCCTTTGTCTTGTGCTGTGACCCTAGAGGTTGTGGGAGTCCGGAATCATGTATTTAGAGCTAAATGACACCATAGACACCAATGTATCCTCTCCACACACACTTCACGTTTAATTGATTTTATGTATAATTTATGATATAAAACAAGCATTTACATAACATAGTATAATAAAAAAGACAATTGCATATAAACCTGTGAATCTATTATGTACAACTTGCTATTCCTTTAAAATGTATAATTAAGTTTATTTATTTTTCTTTTTTTTTCTTTTCCATTTTCCCCTCCCCTCCTCTGTGGCCACTATTAGACCCCAGTAACTGTGTGTATGTATTATACACATATATATGTATGTATATGTATTATAAACCATTTTGAGTCTCCTATCCCCTGAGAGAGGCCTAAAACTTGGATTGCTCAATCAGGAGAAAGACCATTTGACCCACTCTTAAGTTTAACCAACTATAGTACTTTGTATGCTCTCACATAACACACACAATTCGCTTTGCTCACTGACTGAACCCAAAATGCCCCTTCTTGTGTGTAAAGCCAAGCACAAGCACCTCTCCTGAGGCCTACTGCTGTGAATAACTTTAAGGTTCTGATCACATAGTATAAACTCTATTTATTCAGCAGCAAAACATTCACAGAAACCGAAGTACAGTATTCACAATGACATTAAATAACAACTTATTGATAAAATGACCACATAGTCTTAAATAAAAGATGACATTCAATAAGTCCTTAACTCACTCATCCTTAAGGGGTACAAAGGTCTCCTACTCCTAGGTCACATTGTCTTAATCTTGTCAGGTAGAAAATCTTTTTTTCATCTTTATTGGAGACTGACTTCCAATCATCCTTAAGGGGCACAAAGTACAAAGGTTTTCTGCCCTAGGTCTTATTGTTTTAATCTCCTCAGCCAGGATGGAGTACCCAAGTAAAGCCCTTTCATCTTGACTGGAGACTGACTCCCATACTCCATAGGTCCTCTCCCAGCTCTTACCTGGATTCACAGGTAGGCAGCTCTCCATTCCTGTTCCATATTGAAGCTTACAGTGATTAGTCCACTTCCACAACAATATTGACACACGTTAAGCTTAGCAGAGTCACAACAATATTCACACACTTTGCCAGAACTGTCATCTCAGTTCACGTTCTGTTTGTGAAATTAACACAAACCAACAGACAGGGGGTCCTTCTGTCTGACAAAGTAACACAACAATCACAAGTCAGTAGACAGAGTGCTTCTTTCTGGCGAAGTATTCAGATCAACACAGAACGATCGTGCCACCACCACAAGTGTTCTTCTCCATTCTGCTTGGTTTTAGCTTGTGCTTGGGATTGTATATTCTCTTTTGGCAAGTTCCTCCCACTGTGGGTTCCATGTGATGATGTTAGTTTCCAACAAAGACTTGACACAATCAAAGGCAGGCTCAGAGTTACTTGAATAGCTGAAACAAGGAGCAAAGTACCATTTTGCATGTTATTACATTGTGTTAGCAACTACAGGACTGGATGAAGCCGAACAAGAACTCTTCTGTTTATGACTACCAAGGGCAAGGCGCCTTCAACCAGATACTGTTCTTGAATAATGGGACTTATCTTGATATTTTGTGGACATGTGCCATGTTATAGAGTCACATTAGTGATAAAAGAAACAGACATCCTGGATCTATAATTTCAATGAACACCTTGACATTCTCTTATTATATTTACAACCTATCCCACTAATAAATTATTTTCTCTGGGCAACTAGGTGGTGCAGTGAATAGAGCACCAGCCCCAGAGTTAGTAGGACCTGAGTTTGAATTCAGTCTCAGACACTTAACACTTACTAGCTCTATGACCTTGGGCAAGTCACTTAATCCCAATTGTTCTGCCTTCTCCCCTTTTAAAAGATCAGAAAGGAAATTCTTTTCTCATGTTATGAAAAACACATGAACAGTATAATTTTCAGTTGACATAGGCCCCCTGAGTTGGGTTTACTCTAAATGAATAAAGGATCTCCATCAACTTGTTTACGTCTGAGTTCATAATTATTTTCTGCCTCCATCATGCATGATTCTCTGGCTTAATGAGAATAAATAAGCACATCATAGCACATGTAAAGCCTGATTCTGTTTATTCCTTGTTAAAACCTTTGGTAAGGGGGCGGCTAGGTGGCGCAGTGAGTAGAGCACCGGCCCTGGAGTCAGGAGTACCTGAGTTCAAATCCGGCCTCAGACACTTAGCACAAAAACTAGCCGTGTGACCTTGGGCAAGTCACTTAACCCCAACTGCCGTCCAAAAAAAAAAAAAAACCTTTGGTAAGGTGAATCCCATTCTGTTTGTTCCTAAGCAAACCCTTGGTGAAGGGGGAACCTCATTCTGTTTGTTCTTTGGAGAAACCTTTCATTAAGGGGCACCTTGTTCTGTTAGTTCTAGTTAAACTGGATAGTTAAAATAGTCAAAATAACTTATTCATAGCTCTTAAGACAATATTACTGTTTCTGTATACAACATTCTCTTCATTCTGCTAATTTCACTCTTTATTATTTTGTGCAAGTCTTTCAGTGTTCTTCTAAGATCATTGAGCTCATCATTTCTCATACTTTAGTATTCCTTCACAATCTTATACCACAACTTGTTCAATTTGTTCCCCGATTAATGGGCATCCCTGTAATTTTCCATTCTTCTTTGCCACCACAAAGAGGGCTGCTGTAAACATTTTTAAACATACAGATTCTTTTCATTTTTCCCTAATTATCTTTGGAAATAGACCTTGTATTGGTATCGATGGATTAAAGGGTTGGATCAGACAACAATAAGTGCTCCAGTTTTTCCACATCCCCTCCAATATTTGTTGCTTTCACCTTTAGGCACTTTAGCCAATCTGACAGGTATAAAACGATATCTCAAGGTTGTTTTAAGTTTTCGTTTCTCTAATCAATAGTGATTTAGAGCATTTTTTCCCCTTGTAACTAAATTGTTTTGATTTCTTCATTGGAATGCTGCCTGTTCATATCCGTTGACCATTTATCAATTGGACAATTATTTGTATTCTTATTGATTTGACTAAGTTATTTATATATTTTAGATATAAAACCTTTATCTGAAAACCTGTCTATAAATTTTTTTCCCCTAGTTTTCTGCTTTCCTTCTGATCTTGGTGATGTTTGTTTTATTTGTACAAAACCTTTATAGTTTAACATAGTCAGGGAGGCAAAGCCAAGATGGTAGCATAAAAGCAGAGAGATGCCTGACCTGTTCCCCAAACCCCTCCAAATACCTTTAAGTAATCACTGTAAACAAATTCTAGAGCAGCAGAACCCACAAAAAGATGGAATGAAACAAATTTCCTGCCCAAGAGAAATTTAAAGGTAGGGCAAGAAACCAGGGCAAGAGAGGTGTGCAGACTGGGCCACAGCCAACTGGAAACAGGCCTCAGGGTGACTGTATCAGTGGTAGCAGTGGCAGTTTCTGATGCCAGCACCAAGAGTGCTGCACAATTGGGAGAGTGTGCAATGATGGTATGAGCCAGGTGGGAACTTCTCAATGCAAGTCTGTTTATTCATCTGAGGGCCAAGATATTTATACACTTGCAGTAGGGAGGACAAAGCTTTCCCATGAGAAAATGTTGTAGAGAAATGAAATGTTGCAGACAGTGTTGTTTACTCCCTAATAGCGATGTTGCTTCTCAGCACCTCCTTTCCACTTGCAGGTACTTTGCCCCCTTGTGTACCCATTGTTATCTTGGTCAGCATGATCTGTTCTCAGCTAGAAGTTATGGAGGGATGGGGAGCCAGCATCCTGAGATATACAGCCCTTCAGTAGGACTGAGTTAACTTTCTGAGATAAGCAGCCCTTCAACCTTGGACAAGTGCCAAGTAAAACCTGGGCTGTCTGGCCTACTTGGACCCCTCAGTTTTTGGCCCTCAACAGGTTTCCAGACTTTTCAGCCAACAGACACCAGAGACAACTAAGGACAGTAGGAAAGGCCTGCTGCACCTAGGTGAGTGTGGAACATAGTCCATTGCTGTGCCAGCACAGCCCTGGTTCCAGCAGACTAGGAGCAGGTGTTGGGAACCATTGAATCAGCAGCAACGGTAGATCCTTCTGGAGTTCTCATCCCACAGAAGGTGATGGGGTTAACAAATGGTCTCCTAGCACTGTGGCAGGATGGCTTTGTTGTTTTGCCCGTATGTTGTTTTTATGATCATTTGGTTCCTGAGTGTGTCTAGACAGATAGACTTCCATATATTTTTTTACTGTCTGCAGTTATTTTATATAGAAATGCTCATAATTTACGTGAGCTTATTTTATATCCTCGAACTTTGGTAAAGTTGTTTATTGTTTTAACTAGTTTTTTAGTTGATTCTCTAGGGTTCTCATCATCTACAGTATAGTTTTTTTTTTACTTGTTTCCTATTGTTATTCCATTATTTTCAGCCTTTTTACTGTAATTAACATTTCTAGTACAATATTGAATGAAGGTTGATAATGAGCATCCTTGCTTCATCCCAGTGTTCTTGGGAAGGTTTCTAGTTTATCCTCATTACAGATACTGCTTGCTTTTGATTTTAGATAGATACTCCTTAGCATTTTAAGAAAAGCTACATTTATTCCTGTGCTTTCTAGTGTTTTTGATAGTAATGGATATTGTAATTTGTCAAAAGCCTTTTCTGAATTTATTGATTTCAAACTAAGACTTTTGTTACTTTTGGTACTGACATCGTCAGTTATACTTATAGTTTTCCTTATAATTAAACCAGTCCTGCTTTTGTTGTATAAATATAGTCTGAGTATAGCATATACTATTTATGCTGTATTGTAATCTCTTCCTAATATTTTCTTCAAAATTTTTGCCTCAGTATTTAAACATTTATTAATTACTTTTTTTTTGGAGGGGGGAAGGTAGGGCAATTGGGGTTAAGTGACTTGCCCAAGGTTACACGCCTAGGGTTGTTGTTGTTGTTGTTGTTGTTGTCAGGTGTCTGAGGCGGATTTGAACTCAGGTCCTCCTGACTCCAGAGCTGGTGCTCTGTTCACTGTGCCACCTAGCTAACCCTGCCTCAGTATTCATTAGGGAAATTGGTTTGTTGCTTTCTTTCTCTGTTTAGTTTATCAAAACTAAACCAAAACTAAACTAAAACATTTGGGTTAGTTATCAAAACCCTATTTATGTCATAGAAAGGATTTGATAGGATTCTTTCTTTACCCAATTTTTCAAATAGTTTATGTCATCGTGTGTCATGGTAGGCCCAGTTCAGGAGAGACCAGTCCAGCCAGTCTCTTGCTGCTTATCTCATTGAACAGATTGAATAATGATGCAGGAACCAGAGAGATGAACAAAGGCTCCGTTTATTTTTCCCAAAGCAAAGCTTAAAAAATGAAAGTAAAGTGTGAAACAAGTGGCTGTACCAATCCCTATCCAGATACTAAACGGGATCACCATATTCACTGATGACTTTGTCTAATCCGGACCATGGGTAGGAGTGCCAAACCAGCTGTGATGTCAAGAGCCAGCAGTCCAATGAGAACTTCCTCATGCAAGCACATAACTGGTTGTGACCCTCAGACCGAAGCTTTGAGACTTCCTCATGTTTATGTCCTAACTGGAGCAGAGTGTTGAGAGTGTTTGTGCTCAGAGGCTCTCAACAAAGTTGGAATTAATTGTTCTTTGAAAGTTTGGTAGAATTCACTTGAAAGGCAATTTGGTGCTAGGGATTTTTTCTTCCGTATTTATTTATTTATGGATTAGTCAATTCAATTTTTTAAGAAAGGATTAAGTATTCTACTTCTTTTGTTAATCTTTGTACTTTTGTACCTTATTGTAAAAATTTGTGCATTTCACTTTAAGTGGCCTTTTTATTGACATTTTTGTGCAAAAGAGCTTTATTGCTTTAATATAATTGCTTTAATTTCAACTTTATTAGTGAGGCATTCTGTCTTTTCATTTTTTGTTCTGTTTTTAAAAATTTTTTAATCAGATTAATAACTGGTTTGTCTACTTTATTGGTTTTAAAATTAAATCAGCTCTCAATTTTATTAATTAGTTCAGTGGCTTTTTTACTTTCAGTTTTGTTCATTTCTCCTTTGGTTTTTCAGAACTTCTATTTTTATGTTTAGTGATGATTTTTAATTGGTTGTTTTCTAGGTTTTTTTTTTACTTACACACTCAGCTTATTGATTTTTCTCTTGCTCTCTTTCATTGGTATAAACATTCAGAGATATACATCTTTTCGTATATGTCTCACAAATTTTGGCATGTTGTCTCATTGTTATTGTCATTGATGAAATTATTGATTGTGTGATTTCTTCTTTGATCCCCACATTCTTTAGGATTAGGTTATTTAACTTTCAATTAATTTTTGATCAATGCTTCAAAGGCCTTATGTTGAATGTGATTTTCATTGTATTATAGCTGGTAACACAGGCATTTGTTATTTCTGCTTCTCCATATTTGTGAGATTTTTATGCTAGGGCATACATCATGAATTTTTGTGAAGGTGGTACCATATGTAGGGGAGAAAAAGGTATGTTCCTTTTTGTTCTCGTTTAGTTTTCTCCAAAGGTCTGTCTGTCATAGCTAATTTTTCTAAAAGTCTATTCATCTCCTTAACTTCTTTATTACTTTTTTTATGGTTAGATTTATGTAGTTCTGAGAAGGGAAAGTTGAGGTCTCTCAACTGGTATTTTAATTTAATTAATTTAATTAACGAATTCTTAATTAATTTAATTCTTCCTGTAACTCATTTAACTTTTTCTTTAAAATTGCCAGTGCTATGCCACTTGATGCATATATCTTTACCATTTTAATGACTTCATTTTCAATGCTACTTTTTAGCAAGATTTAGTTTTCCTGATTATGTCTTTTAATCAGATCTGTTTTTGCATTTGCATTGTCTCAGATCATGATTGCTACACCTCCCTTTTTTATTTTAGCTGAAGCATAATGTCTCCTTCAGTCCCTTATTTTAACTCTGCATGTTTTTCTTTTTTTCGGGTATGTATTTTATGAACAGCATATTGTTAGATTCTGGTTTCAAATTCATTCTGCTTTCCACTTCCATTTTATATGTGAATTCATTCTATTCACATTCAGTTATGATTATTGTGTTTATTTCCCCATCTTATTTTTTTCTTCTTTCTTTTTTTTTTACTGTCTTCCTCCTCAGAAGTTTGTTTTTTTCTTTTTTCTTTCCTACTATTGCCTCCCTTAATCAACTCTCACTCTTTATCATCCTCACCTTTTTTTCTTATCCCCTTCCCCTCTAGTTTCCCCTTTGGGTAATATAGATTATCCCAATGAGTTTGTATATATTTTTTCCTCTTTGAATCAGATTAGAGTGAGGTTCAAGCATTGCCTAACTCCTTTATTTTCCCTTCTACCTTTTTTTGCTTTTCTTGAGACTTATGTTTTAACGTCAAATTTTATATTCTTCTCTGGTTGTTTCATTAGGAATACTTGAACATCCTCTATTTCATTAAGTATCCCTGGAGTGTCTTGTTGGTGGGTCATTCGGGAATCCACTGTCACTGGACTGCAGAGGCTGTATTGGGGAGTGAGGATGAAAGAAGACTGGAAAGGTAGTAGGGGCTAGGTTGTGAAAGGCTTTGAATGCCAAACAAACATATGTGTTTGATTCTGGAGGCCATAGGGAGCCCCTGGAATTTTATTGAGTAGGAAGGATGATAGCCCTGAGCTTCAGGAAAAATCACTCTGTTACCTCAATGGAGGATGGATTTGAGTAGGGAGAGAAAGGAGGTAGGCACCCCCCTTCCCTCAAGCAGCCATTGCCATAATCCAGGCCTGGGGAGAAGAGGGCTACACCAGAGGGGTGGCAGTGTCAGAGGAAGGAGGGGGCATATTTGAGAGATTCTGCAAAGGGCTTATTGATGGGTTTTAGCAACATCTTGCATGTGGAGTACGGGGAGGCAGGGAGAGATAGTGAGGAGCCTGGGAGGACATGTAGGTTAGAACCTAAAGGATTTTAAAGATAGTTGTTGCCCTCCAAGGAAGGGGGAAAATTGAGGGGAAAGATAGCAAATTCTGTTTTAGATGGGTTGAGTTTGAGATGTCTGCAGGACTTCCATTTTGTGATGTCTGAAAGGCAGTTGGAGATGCCACATTGGAGGTTGGCAGAGAGATGGTGGCAGGAAAGGTAGATTTGTGACTCATCAGCAAAGCAATTGTAATTAAACCCATGGGAGCTGAGGATCTCACCAAGTGAAGTAGGACAAAGGGAGAAGAGAAGAGGTGCCAGGGCAGAACCCTGAGGGCACCTGTAGTCAGAGGTCATGATCTGCATAAGGATCCAGCAAAGGTAACAGAGAAAAGTACATGGCCAGTACAATGAGCAATGCAGTCATGTCTCCAGAGGACCTGGGATGAAGTGTGTTACCAGCCTTCTGGCAGAGAATGGATGGACCCAAGGCACAGAGACATAGATTCCAGGGCATAGCTACTGTGTGGATTCATCTGTTTGACTATATTTATTCTTACAAGGTTGTGGTTTTTCTTCTTTCATTCTCTCAGTTTTCGTTGGTGGGGAGGTGAAGAAAGGCCAAAGGCAAGTTAGGTTAGCAATAGTGATGAAAAAAATTGGTTAAATAACATTTTTAAAAATGCACTGAAGAGTACAGAAGGCGCTTCAGAAGGGAATACAGAAAAAGGACATCTAGAAAGTGAAGTGTGTGAATCCTCATTCTTTTTCTAAGCTAAGGTGCATCAAATGGAGATTCACAGTTTTATGTAGATTACAGTTTTTTGTGTTCTGTTGGTGGGTAAGGAAATGGTCTGTTTCATGTTTAAGTTTAGAATTCTTTTTTTGAAAGCACAGTCTGATGTGTATGGAGACAGAGATCTTCTAGTAGGTTGAAATCTGCCTTGGTCTTTCAGGTGCTGTTGGAATCATGAACACTTGTACCTTTAAATCACATTACTTTTCCAAACTCCCTATGGAGTATAGGTTTAGCCCGAAATTCCTATTTCGTTCTTTCTTCCCTAGGATTTAGACAGTGTCTATGTGTGGGAGGTAGCAAGAGGGGTATGTTATGTTTTTCGAAAACAAGTATACCACTATTGATAAAATCTATAAACTGCTTATTTTGATTTTTCAAATGTTTTATTTTTACATTTTTTACATTATACTTTTTATATTAATTTACAAGCATATCCCCACTTGTTCTTTTACTCAGTAAGGCCCTTCTTAAAACAAAAACTTAAAGAGACTGTTTTTACTTGTTTTTTCAACAAGGAGGTAGATCCATCTATACATTCTGTATTAGTACTACTTAATTTTGACTTAAATTTTTAATATCTTTTCTTTTTACATTAATTTACAAATCTATCTTTTCCTTCTCCTATACTCAAAGGAGTATAACAAATACTAAAAAATTAAAAAGTAGCTGGGAACAGTTCAATAAAATGAATAAGTAAATCCACACAATACAAAATGGGAGGAAGAAGGTCCAATTTCTCAGTGGCTCCCCTAGGTCCTTTGGTCATTCAAGGGATGAAGCATTTAGTTTTATCGTGTTGGGTTTTTTTTTTGCATTCTTTATATATTTTGTTTTCCTAGTGGTACTTAGAGAAAACCTATGGCAGAGAAGACCATACAGAAACAAGGAATTATTAAGAAGGGATAGGATAAAATATTTCATCCAAAATGTCAGCTCAAAAAATATGGCAGGTGGTAAGAGAATGGGATAGCTGTTGGGTGATCCATATGCTCCACCATTTCCTAGTGACGTCCAGGAAAGTGAACAAGGGCTCCAGTGGTTTGGGGAGGGCTCTTGCAGTGAATTTAGAAAGGACATCACTGCAAGGGCATGCATGCATGGTGGACTTGCCACCTACAAAGCTGGAAGGACCAAACCCCGGTGACTGTTGAAGAGACTGCAATGCTTTCATGGTAGCCTGCCTTAGTGAAACCACAACTAAATATAGTCAAGCCAAATGAATTTGCAGAGTGACCATGCGTGAAATGTATGTCTCTGTACTTTGTGTCCCTCTCTTCTCTCTGAAGAGTTGGGCAACCCACTTAGGTGTTAGGGTGTTCTAGAACACCTGGCTAGAACATCTCTGGAATCATGGTTTCCCTCATTCTTTCCCCATTTTAGAATGGACTTAGGCTGGTGTTCAGCCAGAACAAGGCAAGCAAGAGGGGAAAAGGACCTGAGGTCAAGGCTGCCTGAAGGAAACAGAGATGCTTAGCTTTGGGGAGGACCTCCGTGGGGCCATGTAAGAACTGCCTTCAGGCATCCAAGGGCTGTCCCAAGGCAGAGGGCTGTGACTTGTTCTGCCTGGTACCAAACCACAGGAAGAGGAGCAAAGAGCAGAAGGTGCAGAGAGACAGGCTTTAGATGAAAACCAAGAGGAGACTCCCGGGCAGTGAGAACCATATAAAAGTGCAGGTGATGAAGCATTACTGGAAGGGAAATAGTAATAACAGTGACCATGTCTATGGCACTTACTAAGGGCCAGGCATAGTGCTGGGTACTTGTGATGGTAATCAATTTGTTTGATATTTAGGGCTAAGTAGATCAGATACTCAGGGCTAAGTATATCATATACTTAGGGTTAAGTAGTTCCTGGTAACTTAGGGCTAAGTATAGAACTCTGTCCATTGGTGAAAAGATGTGAATTCCCCTGTTGACAGGGAAGAATGCTATTGGCTGAGACACTCCCCTGTTGACTTGGGAGAAGGCCAGTGCTTATAAGCAGGAGAATTTTAGGGACAGACAG
>JAQQSW010020883.1:0-10766 GCA_028646575.1 Pseudocheirus occidentalis | reverse complement strand
TCTCTCTGTCTCTTTCTCTCTGTCTCTCTCTCTCTCTCTGTCTCTCTCTGTCTCTCTCTCTCTCTCTGTCTCTCTCTCTCTCTGTCTCTCTCTCTGTCTATCTCTGTCTCTCTGTCTCTGTCTCCCTCTCTTTCTCTCTTCTTCTTTCTTTCTCTCTGTCCCTCCCCTCCCCTCCTGGCTTTTGGTGATTTACATCACGGCCTCCTTATGAGTAGGGTCCCATCTGTAACTCAGATTGAAAACCTCCAAATTCCCACTATTATCATCAGACCCAGTATCACCCACTTGGTTATTATATAATGTCCCAAAATAAACTTTTGATGTCAAATTTCTCAATTTCACCTTGAAAACCCTGAAAAGAGTCACATGTGAATGAAGAACAGGTCTATGTAGATGGCCTGATGGACCCCAGTGAACTGCAGTCACCTGCCTCCCCCAACCTGGCAATGCTCAAGCCTCTGAAATACAGGCTTTCCTGCAGATCCTCTCCAGCCTTCTATCTCCTCTCAAGCATTTTACCCAGGACACTGTATTTCTCCTCAAGTTGCTCTGATCTTTGTCCCTCATCCACATCTCCTTTTCTGCCCCTTTCAGTAAATAAAATGTGCACCTACAAAAAGAGCAGTTCCTTACATTTGAAAGGGGGACTAGACTACATTTTCTTTGGAAATGAATAGAAATCTCCCAACCATAGATGGAACTGTCACAACCACAGTCCCACTGCTAGGTGGATACCAAAGTCTTCCATGAAAGAAAAACTTTGAGAGGTAGTGGTTTGTTATTTTCTCTTTGCAACAGTAAAGGGGAACCAGAGTAGGAGCACTGGGGGTGGGGGGCCAAGTTTAGGTGCCAAGAATTGTTAGCCAAGCTCAGAAGCTAAAGAAACATCAAGTCCAAGTAAGACCAAGTTCTTCAAGACCAAGTAAGACCAAGTCCAAGCTCATTTGAGAGCTGCCTGTAAATTTCTGTTTGGGACCCAGCTGTCAGTTCTACTGGCTGCTGCCCCCACAACCTATCTCTTGGCCTTGGTCAGGCACCCCATCATCTCAGGCTTTCATCACCTCTCACCTGAACCATCGGGCAGCCTTCTCAGTGGTCTCCTGTACTCCAGTTTCTCACCTCTATAGTGCCTTTGCTTGCCAGCTGCCAAAATAAACGTTCATAATCCCCATTCAGATCCTGTCACAGCTCTGTTCAAAACCTTTGGATGTTTCCCTGTGGTCTATAGAGTAAGCACAGTGTCCCTAGGCCTGCTTCCCCTGGCACTTTCAGAGAGTCTCCTGGGGCTTGTGGTGCCAACCCTTCTCTTCAGTCCACCCTCTGCACTGGGGCCCCTATTTGTGCTCCATTGTCAATAATCAATAAGCCCTCAAAGATCCAAGAGTACAGTAGCACAGTGGACGTATTTCAAAGTCATTCATGAATAGCATCAAGCTCCTATCTACCCAGACCCTGGGCCCAGTAACCCTGCAAATCTCCTCACTAGCATTGCCTAAGTGTACAGCACCAGAACAGGGTAGAGTAAGGTGGGGGCTGGACAAAGGAGTAGCCTCTAAGACTGTCATATGTAATATAAAATGAGTTATATCCCAGGGTCTGACTTGCTATGTGGTGCTCCCATATGGACAGCAAGAAAAGCCAGGAATCCTGACCTAGATATCACCTAGTAGTTGGGAGGTGGAAAGGGAAGAGAGGAGGCGAGGGGAGGGAAGAGGAGGAGAGGGGAGGGGAGGAGTGTGTGTGTGTGTGTGTGTGTGTGTGTGTGTGTGTGTGTGCACGCGCTGTCTCCTATATTTCAATTTCAGTGGTGGAAGGGCAGGGGCCACTTTGCTTTTGCCTTGGTCTCTTCAGAACTTGGCACATAGTGAATGCTCAGTAAGGGGTTATATACCTGAATGAAAGAGTCCTCAGTAGAGTGTAAGTTCCTTTAAGGGGCTTTTGTCCCTGTAAGCACAGGATCTCTCATAGTGGTTAGCATGCAGTAGGTGCTTAATAATTCCTAATTGCATTTTTATCTGTCTATCCAGAGCACCTCTCACAGTGACCAGTACATATAGTTGCTTGATAAGTGCCTGATGTTTGAGATTCCCCAACCAGGAATGAATGTTTTATATAGCCTGTATTTCCATTTCTTATCTAAATATAAAACAGTTTATATTCTGGATGCTCTCATTTCCTCCACGGCTTGTAAGTATGAAAGTGCCTAGCCCAGTGCATTATGGCCACAGAACCCCAGGAGCTTCATTAAAGTGTGTGTGGGGGAAGGGTTGCCCCCCCTTAGGTCACGTTACCTGTAGAAGTTCGAGGTGACCAGGACTTTGTCCCAGGGATCTCAAGCTGATGGCTGATGGCCTGGGGAGAAGGAGCAGGTAGATGAGGCCTCAGGGCTCCCCTGGTCCCACCTAATTTAAAGCATCTTTTCCTGAGTGATGGAATGAAGAGGATATGGCCTAAGGAGAGAGAGAACCAGAAAGGATGAAAGGGGCCGCAAATTCATTCCTTCTGCAAGGAGCCTTTTGCTCCTGCTCTGCTTCTCCTGCCTCCCTCCACCCCCTTCCCCTTTCCTCATTTTCAAATCCCAGTGATGCCTTTATGGGGAAGCCTTAGGAGGCCACTATCTCCCTCCTTGATTAGTGGAGATAGGAGGGGGGACAGGAAACCCCAGACGCTGGCCACTGGGGCAGCTCTGAGGGGCCGCAGATTCCATGGTGGGGCCAGAATTCTCTGTAGAGATCAGAGGCACATAGATACATTCGTGAAACCTGTAGGGAGGCCACCTTGGAAAGCCGCTGCCTCCCTCCCCCCCTGGACACAGTCAGGGTGCTGCCCAGGGGAGAAGTCAGAGAGGAAGGCCCTGTGGGGAGGGGAGGAGGATGGATTAGGGTGGGTGTACTGCCTGCTGCCCCTCCCTCTATGGAGCTCTCTGATAGATCCTGGCCTTGCTCCTTTGTCCATAGTGTTTTCTGGTACTTAGATTGTGAGCTCAGGGAGGGCAGGAACAGCGTTCTGCCTTTCTTCATAACCTCACCCCCCTGCTCTGGGTCTCATACTCTAATTGTAGCACAGTGCTTGACATAAAGTAGTCACTTAATACGGCTTATTAACTGATTGATCCCACAGGACAGGGAGCGATGCAGCCTAATTTGCCTTGGAACTGAACCTATTAGTAATAGCAGCAGTAACAGCAGCAGCAAGAGTGATGTTAAGAGGCTGAGACAGCATTTAAAGATTGTACAGGACACTCTTACTTCTGTTATCTCATTTGACCCCTAACAACTTTGTGAGGTAGGTAAACAGGTATTATAATATCAGGGACATTTTACAGATGAGAAAACTGAGGCTTGGCATGGTGAAGGGACTTGGCCAATAAGTGTCAGAAGTTGGATTTGAACGCTGGTCTTTCCTTCCTCTGAGTTCTGGGGGCTTTTGAGACACCACACTTTGGTATCATGAGCCCTACTCCATGGGAAATTAGGATGAATGAAACCATTTTGGAAAAAGAAGGTATTAAGTGACAGAAGTCTTCCCCGGCACCTGGAGGGAAGCTAAACTAAAGTTCTCCTGTCTGTGCTTAGGGAGGGGTGTGACTGAATTCCAGAATTTAAGTCTGCTTCAAGTTGTCTTACAATATCAGGCGGTGGTACCTGAAAATCGTGGTGGGGTGGGATTTCTAAAAATTCTCTTACTAAATCACTGAATGATCTCATAGAGCTACAGGGACACACTAGGGGACTGGACCAGATGGTCTCTGCAGTCCCTTCCATCCCCTCTGATCCTATGAGCCTGGGCTTGAATCCAGGCCCTGTCATTTACTTGTGTTTCCTTGGGCAGCGCCTGTCTCCCAGAGGGCCTCAGTTTCTCAACTACGAAAATGAGGGGACTGGTCCAGGTGGCCTCTCCTCTCCCTTTCCAATCTACATCTGTAATCCTATGATTCTGATCTTGGCCAAGTCATTTCCCTTCTCTGGGCTCAGTGTCCTCATCTGTAAACCAAGGGAGGGCCTACTAAGTCTTTTATGTAGCCAGGCCTCCTCCTTGGAGTGTTTGCATTGCAGGAGGCTCCAGACCCCAGCAGGTTATGTTCTGAAAGTTTACTTATAACTCAGTTGTGTGGAAGTCTAAGTGCATTTTACCGTGGCAACTGTTAGCTGTGATGCTTCAATTCCCAGGACAGTACAGAAAAGTCTACTTAATGCATAATGTAACTAAAAAATTTAATGTAACTAGAGATTTTAAGTGAGAAAAAGCAGAAAAATACTCTTGCAATAAAATTACTTCAAAACTAGTAGAAGTTTAAGAAATTAATAAAAAATGTTGTTCCTTAAAAACAATAAATGAGGAGTCCCAAGAGACAGGATGGTGTAGTGGAAAGAATGAGGGACTTGGGATCAGAAGCTCTATGCTGCTCATGAGGTATTGAACCTTAGCCAAGTCAACATCTCTGAACTTCAGCCTCTTTGTCTGTCAAAGGAAGACAGCAGTACTTTCACACAAGGTCATTGTGACCACTCTGACCCATTTCATTGGCCCAGATCCTCCTTACATTGATACCAATTTCAAACTCTTCAGCAGGAGGGTCTGTGGGGGCTCATACTATAATAGATCTTGAGTAGGGAAGGACCACAGAAGGCACCAAGTTCAACTTTCATTTTAAAAAGGAGAAAATGGAAGCACTGGGGAGTTAAGTGACTTGATCACTTACCTCACACAGCCAGGAGTAAGTGAATCAGAATCCCAACTCCTGGTTTTCCCCACACCAAATCTCTATCCCATTACTGCCTCCTCATTACTCCATGCCAACCTTCAGGAAATGAGATTACTTGTACAATATATAACCAGGCTGGCACCTTATGATAGACGCATAGTTCATTTTCTGTGCCAGACCTGGAGTCAGGAAGACCTGAGTTCAAATCCAGCCTCAGATAGTTACTAGCTGTGTGATCCTGGACAAGTCAGCCTTCCCTACCTCATCTATGAAATGGGAGTTATTAGAGCACCTGTCTTCCAGGATTGTTGGGAGGATCAAATGAAATAATCATTGTTAAGCACTTAGCACAGTGTCTGGTGTATAAGTAAGAAATACAGAAATACTAGCTACTGTTATTGTTATTAGCGATTAGCCGGGACTATCCTTTCTCAAAGCCTTTCTAACCCAGTGCTACTTGCCAGACTTTGTGCTCTTCTGTTAGAGCCTTCTAGAAGAATCACTGACTGTATATCTAGACATCTGTATCTATCTGTCTCCAGCACTTCTCAACCTGTGGGGCATGACCCCTTTGGGGGTCTAATGACCCTTTCAGAGGGGTCACAGGGGTCACCTAAGACTATCAGAAAACACATATTTCTAATGGTCTTAGGAACCGCAACACCACTCCTCTGTCTCCAGGCTGGTCCACCCACATGCAGATATGCCCATGTGTGAGTATTAAAGGGCCACAGCATTAGGAAGGTTGAGAACCACTGAATTCTAGACAATGTAGGTATCTGAATATCAATTTATTATATATGTAAAATTGGCACTTGTGTCCATACCTAGATACCTTTCATATCCTGGAGCCAGGAAGACCTGAATTCAAATCTCACGTTGTTTTTCTCTTCTGTAAATAGGTGATGATAGTTGTGCCTTCCTCCCAGGGTTGCTGTGAGGACAAAATGAGAGAATACTTGTAAAGTGCTTTGCAAACCTTTAAAAAGATTCTCTAAATGCTAGCTATTGTTTTATTGCCCCCAATTACATGTTAAAATATTTTTAACCTTCTCTTAAGAATTGAATTCCAAATTCTATCCCTCCCCTCCTCCCCAAGACAGTAAGAAATCTGATATAGTTTATACATACGCAAGCATATAAAACATTTTTCATATTGGTCATGTTGTAAAGAAAGAAAGACAGACAGACAGACAGACGGGAAGGAGGGAGGAAAGAAGGAAGGGAGGAAAAAGAGAGAGAGAGACAGAGAGAGAGACACAGAGAGAGAGAGTGAGAGGGAGAAAGAAAGAAATCGTGTTTCAGTCTATATATCAGTTTTTTTCTCTGACTGAGATGGCATGTTTCATTGTGAATCCTTTGGGATTGTCTTGAATCATTGTATTGCTGAGAATAGTTAAGTCATTCACAATTCTTCATCATACAATATTACTCTTACTGCACACAATGTTCTCCTGGTTCTGCTCACTTCACTTTGCATCACTTCATTTAAGTCTTTTCAGGTTTTTCTTGCATAATAATATTCAACCACAATCATATGACAGAGCTTGTTTAGCCATTCCCCAATTGATGGGCATCCCTTTGATTTCCAATTAATAGCCATCACAAAAAGAGCTAATGCTAGTTATTACTAACTAATGAATGCGTTTTAAAAAACAATTGAACAAAATTAGCCAACACAGCAACATCTTTCTTTCTGTGCCATGTTTCCTATACAGGGCTATCACTTCTGCAAAGAAACCTGACTGCACCAGGGTATGGAGAATACTGAGCTTCTGGGCAAGGAGTGGGCAAAAAAGATATTAGGAGCAGAGCAATTGGATTGTACAATGGACATGGGTCACAGGACAAGAGGATCACAGGCTTGGAGGTGGAAGGATCCTTGGAGGCTGACCTTACTTCATCTTATTTCAAACTTTGTGCAGATCTGTTCTGTCTGACTGTTTGCTTGCTTGTATTGCTATTTGTGAGGTCTTACTGCTCATAAACTCCCATCCTTCTCTTGTATGATGTTTCACAAGTCATTCTGTCCTATAACCTCATGAGTTCTAACGTCATTGCTCACCCTGCCTCTCTGGATTGAAGAAGATAAAACGCTTCTTGGGTGAGGAATTCCTGGACTCCTTTAGCCTCCTCATAGTGATAACTGTCATATAATGGTGAAATTTCTTTAAGAAATGAAGATAATTGGAATAAAACGTATTTTTCATTGTCAATAGTTGACGGTTATTTAAATATATTGGCTTGAAAGTGTAAATAAGCACAGTCCTCATTTTTGTATTTGTATGTCATTTTGGGTGTGTTATAACATTTATTCAAAATATTTGGTAGTTTGACCATATGCAGAGACAGCTGATTCAGAGATGATTATTGTGGGTGGGGCGTGACATTTGGTAATGGCCATGGAGTGACTGTAAGCTGGAAATTGCTGTCATCAGGTAGCCCCACATATTCAGAAAGTCATGTTGGCAGGTTAGGGGAGGATGAGCTGGAAAGGGAGGAGACTGAAGGTAGGCAAATGAATAGGAAACTACTGAAAAGTTTCAGACAAATGGCAGAGAAGTGACAGTGCGACTGGGAAGGAGAGCATACATGTGAGAGAGCTGAGAAGGTAGATTGGACAGGACTTTACACGCCTGTGTCTAGAGGAGAACATAAATGAGAGTAAGGTGACATCTGGTTGGAGCAGAGCATGGGGGAGCTAGATTATCTGGATGGCCGTTCCTGGAGAAGATGGTGATGAGATTATGAGGAAAAAAACAAAGACAATGATGATGAAATAGAGAGTGTTTATCTAGTACTTTATGTCTTTCAAATAATTTCCATCCATATCATCGAATTTGGTCCTTAAAACAACCCTAGGAGGAGGTGCTCTAATTATCTCATTTTGTAGATAAGGAAACCAAGGATGGCACAGCTAGCAAAGGTCTAGAGCAAGATTCAAATTCAGATCTCCCTGATGACAAATCCAGGAATTACTGGGAAGAATCTCACACAATGGGTTTTATTGTGACACACTGAACATCTTCAGTAAGAACCAATTTTGCCCAAAGGGCTGGGAAGTGATGAGTGAGTGTCACAAAGTCAGCAGTGACAAGGCCTTTACCAATACCTTTTGAGTGCTTCCCTTTTCTTTCAGGCTGGACTGGTTCAGAGGTGGTGAGGTCATGGGACTCTGAACAAGGTCACCCAGAAAATTCTTAGCAAGGCTAGATCTGGAGCCTAGATTTTCTGCCCTCCTAGGCAAATCATTTCCTAAATATGCACACACATTCTCCTTCCCATTCCTCCTCTCATTTCTTTTCCACTTCAATTCAGTACACGTTATTAGGTTCTCATTCTACACAAGGCACTGTGCTAGGCACTTGGGATAGGGGTGTGTGTGTGTGTGTGTGTGTGTGTGTGTGTGTGTGTAAATATGGTCTCTGCCCTTGGGCAGTTTAAATTCTACCTTCTTTTGTTATTATTCTTTTTGCATTTCTGAGACCAAGAAAAAAACAGACTATCTTGAAGTATGATGGTAAGTGTAGGACTAAATTGACTCTGAAGATGTTGCTGTAAAGTCTGGCCCACATCTAAAGTCTTTTATTCTTTTCCATGGCATATCAATGAACTTCAGGAAAAGCTTTGGACCATGAGAGCTGTTGAAGAGTGGAATCATGTGCCTTTGCTCCAATTTCTCCATTTCTGGAGATCTCCAAGCAAAGACTTGATGACCATCCAGAGATCATATGTCAAGGTTATTATTGTGGATATTCCTCCTAAGGTATGGGTTGAACTAGATGCCCTCTGAGGTGATTTCCAGGTCTGAGACTCGAGGATTCCAAGTGAAACTTCTCAAAGTTCCATGGAAGAGAACTGGAAAAGACATTCTCCTAAAACCAGAATCGAGGTATTGTAATGTTTGGGTTTGGAGGACTGGGGATAATGCACTTGGGTTTGAGATCCAGTGGGGTAGCCTACTCTCTACCTATTTGCCTTCTAAGACCCAGTCTTATGATTCTGAGTTATCTGGGGCAGCTAGGTGGTGCAGTGACTAGAGCGCCGGCCCTGGAATCAGGAGGACCTGCGTTCAAATCTGACCTCAGACAGAACACAAAAACTACCTTGTGACCTTGGGCAAGTCACTTAACCCCAACTGCCATCCAAAATGCAAACAAATTTTAAAAAATTAAAAAGATTCTGAGTTACCTGAAGATTGAGTGTCCTGGAAAGTAGTTAGAGGCTCCAGGGAACTGTTGAAACCCTGAGAGCTAGGAAAGGAAACTTCTTTTCAGACTGTTATTTTCCCCTTTAGAATGAAATGTAAGTACTTTAGGCAATGTTGCTTTCATTCACTTCACTCCGATTTCTGTGCCAGAGAGGTGCTTTGGGTAGATCTGGTGAGTCTGAAGAGAGGTCATATGCAGACAGTTGAGGATTTTTTCATTTTCTAAGTTGCTTTTTTTTTTCCATCTCACCCCAGGAAAAAAATATACATTTCAAACCATCTTTGCAAGTATGCATCTTACGAAGCCCATATGACAATGAAAAATAAACACCCATTTGAATTTGGATCCTCTAAGCGAGGGGATAGAAAGGCTGGTTTTTAGATCTTCTAAATCGTACTAGAGCTGGACTGTCAAATGGGAAGTGCAAACACTCAGGAGACTCACTACAGCTCCCTTAATTGGCATGAATCAAAGTCCCACTCGGGCATGTAGAGGTGGTCCTTTAGAAGTAGATCCAAGGCAATAAACAAACAATAAATCAGCATCAGACACATTGAAATGTTGAAGGGAGATTATGTCTCATTTGCACTAAAACTAAACCCTACACTGGACAGCACCATTTGGGTTTTTCTAGTTTTCCTAGAATTTTGTCTCAAAGGATCCTGAAAATCATTAACCAAGTCACATCATTGAGCCTTTCTGTGGTTCCCACCCTGCTTCACACTAGAATTTTGAGTGTGTGGGAGTGGGAAGGAGTGGGAAGGTTCATTAATGAACCATCTGTGGTTGCCTGGGGATATGTCTTAGGGCTAGTAGCTCTGAAAAGGGCTTGGCAGTACCAGAGGCACTAGCTTCCCTGCACATACCCTATACCCCAGCAACCAAGCTTTGCTAGACTGATAATATTCCCTAAGTCTCACTAACCTCCTTTTTTTAAATGTTAAATTAATTTATTTATTTTCTTGTTTACATCATTCATTTCCATGAGATTTTGAGTTACATAATTTCTCCCCATCTTTCCCCTACCCACCACCCCAAAACAGGGATTCCACTGTATAGCCCTTCCCCCAATCTGCTTTCTCCTATGTCCTCCCCCATTGCCCCTCTGACTTTCTGGTAGGGCAGGATGGGTCTCCCTACCCCAGTGCCTGTATATCTTAATTCCCAGTTGCATGTAGTTAATAATAATAATAATTATTATTATTATATATATATATATTTAACACTTGATTATAGAACTTTAAATTCTAGATTCTTTCCCTTCCTCCATTGTCACCCACCCCCACTGGAAGGACAAGCAATTCAATACAGGCTGTACATGTGTAATTATGCAGAACATCTCCACAGTGGACATATTGTGAGGGACTGATTGTATGTCCCTCCTTCCTATCCCTCCCCCACCCTTGTCCTGTTCTCTACCACGTCTCTGTCACTTTACTGAAGTGTGTACTTCCAGCAACCCTTCCCACTCACCCTGCCCTCCCCTCCATCATCCCACTTCTCATCTCCATCTCCCCTACTCTCCTGTGTGGCAAGATACCCAGTTTAGAGTTTATGTTATTCCTTCCCTAAGCCAAATTCAATGAGAGTAAGGTTGACCATTTCCCTTTTGCCTTCCTGTTCTTCCTCTCTATTGTAACAGTTATCCCTTGCCTCTTCTATATGGGATGATTAACCCCATTCTGTCTCCCCCTGTCTCCTCTTAGTCTCATCCTCTCCTACCTCAGAATTTCACCTTTTAAAGTATCATCCCTTCCTATTCAATTGATTCTGTGCCCTCTATGTACACATAATATACACATACTCAGATATGCATTCATACACATATATACCCTCTTACATAGACATAT
>JAQQSW010020882.1:0-10766 GCA_028646575.1 Pseudocheirus occidentalis | reverse complement strand
AGATTTCAGAAAAAACCTAGAAAGACTTGCATGAGCTGATGCTGAGTGAAGTGAGCAGAACCAAGAGAATGTTGTAAACAGTAACAGCAAGACTGTTCAATGACCAATTTTGTTAGACTTAACTCTTCTCAGTAATGCAGTGATCTAGGACAATTCCAAAAGATTCATGATGGAAAATGCTATCCACATCCAGAGAAAGAACTGTGGAATCTGCATGTAGATTGAAGCATTAAAGCATACTACTTTCTTTGTGTTTTTGTTTTTCTTTCTTGTGTTTGTTCCCTTTTGTTTTGATTCTTCTTTTAGAACATGACTATGGGTAAATATGTTTAATATGATTGTATATGAATAGTCTATATCAGATTGCATGCCATTTGGGGGGATGGGGGGAAGTAGGGAGGAAAAAAATAGGAATTCAAATTCTTATAAAAGTGAATGTTGAAAACTTTAAAAGAATTTTAAAAGAATTTTTTAAATTTAATTTAAAGAATTAGCCCAATATCAGAGCTACAGATTTAATCTTCTGTGGGCTAAAGTGCTTCTAGGCATCCCCCATAGTACAGGCTAAAGACTACTTGGTTGAAGATCAAGGAAAGATGAAAATCAAAAGATCCCTGTGCAGAGAGAAATCAGAACTTTGAGAATGGTAATAAAAGCCAGAATCTCTGACAAGAAAGACAGTAGTTAAACCAGAGGACCAGAAATAAAAAGAGATATTGGAGAAGCAAAGAGAAACTGATAACAGAATCAAAAAAAGTCAAGGAACAAATGGAAAGATATGGTCCAGGCATTCCATACCAGTCTAAGGACAAGGGTCTGAGTTTTACAGTGAAAGAGCATATGTGTTTTTATGTACAGCCATATGTGACCACTTGCTTTCTAATTTCTTCTAAATTAGCTGACAGTATAAGAGTCCAAATAGCAGCAGCCACATTGCTCTCCAAGAAAATGGCTGACACAATCACAGGATTTTAAAGAAAGTTACCATCTTGTCTAAACCTTTCCCAAGAGGTATGTGAACATAACAATGGTCCTCCAGCCACTACTTTAAGATCTCCAAAGAGGAGGACACTAATAACTCCTGATAGAGTCTATTCCACTTTGGGATAGCTCTAAATATGAGGAATTTTTTTCTTGACATCAAACCTAATTTTTCCTCTCATAAATTGTACCCATTGCTCCTGGTTGAAGCCACACAGAATAGTTCTAATCCATCATACATATGGTAGCTTTTCAAATACTCAAACATAGATATTAAACCCCCTACCATCACCTCTGATTCTTTTGTTCTTCAAGCTAAACAATCTCAGTCCCTTACATTTATTTTCACATAATATGGACACCTTCCTGGCTGCCCTCCTCTGATTCCCTCAAGCTTATTAAAGTTGTTCTTAAATTTCATTAACTAGAACTGAACAAAATATTCCATAACCACGTGGAGAGCTTGGGTTTGAATCATGGGAGAAGTAGGACTAGAACCTAAACATGGTGGCAAAAAGAACTTTTGTTGAAAGTAATAAGATTATATTTCCATCATCAAGGGAAAGCTCTAATAAAAGACCTTACAAATTGGCTGTGGAAATTTTCTGACCTCACCTGCTAGAACCAGGTGGATGCTTTAATGAGGAAATTAAAACAATCAATCCTTTTTATTCAGACCACCCTTAACTAAGAAGCCTAGAGAGCCACTGAAGTCCCTAGGCAATTGGTTACAAATAAGAGAATTCTGCTAGCCAGCTGGATTCAAGCTGCAATCACTACCTGAATGAACAGGTATTGCATATAAATATTGCATAAAATATTGCATAAAATTGCATAGCCAAATTTAAACAGCAGTGACTAACATAGCTGAAATGGAGGACACCCTTTGTTCACTCTGTCCTTCCCTATAAAATCTTTCTCAAATTCCTCATCCTCTACACCAGATCAGAGAACAGAAGGACTACTACCTCCTTATTCCTTACTCCTGGATACCTCTCTTAATGTAACCCAAAATCTCATTAGCTTTTCTGGTCATCAAAACACACTATTGAGCTTGCCACTAACTAATACCCTGTAATATTAATGGGATTTAAGAACTTCTCTGCCCATTAGTAGGCCTCACATGGAGCCCCTTAAGGGAAGCTTGTTTAGGGAAGGCTTGCTTGTAGAAAGGCTTTCATACCTTTTGTTAATTTTTAATTAGGCACTGAATTATGAGGGTTGTGATGCCCTCTGGCTCTGAAAAGAGTATATATACTCCAAGGTTAGCATTTTGCTTTGGGGCTCACTCATTGGAAGAATGTTCTAATATTCAGTCAGATAAGATGCTGGGTAACCATTAAGGAGCACCTCCACACATACTTCGAAAAACCCAGATCTTGGTCCTTCTCTGTCTGATAACTAAATATATTTTCTTGGTCAGACAGTTGCATCTGTCTATTGATCTGTGTTAATTTCTCAGATAGTTAGAAGCCCTGTCTGTTGGTCTTTATTTCTCTGCTTGTATTTTCTCTATTTTCTTTGGATTTTCTCTGAAGTTCAGGGTGATGATTTTTCCCCTGAATTAATAAATGTAATTAAAACAGATTGTTGACCCCTTGAACAGCTATCTTTCCTAGTAAAGCAGATCTAAGAACCTGTGCTTGCAGCCATCCTGGGTATGTCCATGTGGTTGCCATTGCACACACCCCAGATCTTTTTCAGATAAACTGTCATCTAACCATGTGTAAGACAGATAACACTAGCACACAAGAGGGCTGCTAGCACAAGTTCACTCTTGATCTGGTCATACAGAAAGACAGCTTGGAGGGGTTCATAATCTTACTTTATTCTAGTCTAGTCTTCTCAAAGGGAGTTTGCTGATAATGGGAGCACCAACTCCCACAGCATTCCCTAGTTGTCCTTCTTGCAGAGGCTGGTAAGAAGTGGGAGGCAACTACCCCGTGTCTCAATGTGGTTAATCAAGATAGGCACAGCTTGTGCACTCCCCTAAATCTCCTTAAGTCTTAATGGGGGTTGGTTGGCCCCCTAAGCCTTGATGGGGGCCAATCAAGGCATACATAGCATTCCAGTTTATGCATTCAAACCTAAGGGTTCCCCACTAACTTACCATGCCCACCTGCTTTATAAGGCAACAGACAAAAAAGGCACATTGCCAACAATAGCCTCCAATTTTATGCCACTTCATCTCTGTATCTTACTGTGTAGTCACAGTGGATATTTACAATTCAAGCACAAACGTTTATATTATTTATCATTATATGATGCTGTGCAAGCATGACGAGATGTTTGGAATCATAATTGTGAGAATTCATATCTAATACCTGGGAATAACAGTTTGTCATGGGAAACTAAACTCTAAGAAAGAATAACAGAAATCCACTTTACACACATTAAAATCCACCTTACTTATGCCATGCCTAGCCCAACTCTTGCTTGTGAGGTTGTGTTTTTATATCCCAAGTGTAAGAATATATCCCCATTAAATTTAACCTTTGATTCAGCCCAGTGTTCTAGCATCCCAAGTTCTTTGTCATCAAGTAGGTTAGCTTTGTGTCATCTGCAAATATGATAAGCATTTCATCTATGTCTTTATCCAAGTCACTGATTTTTTTTAATATTAATCTGCACAAGTCAAAACACAGATCCTTTGAGCCCTCCAATGGAGACCTCTTGAAAAACTTCTATTGAGCTAATAACAACTATTCTTTTAATCTATACATTCAACCAGCACCCACAATCACAATAAAGACCCATGACTGTAAGTATCACATAATATTCAATCACAAAATATACCAAGCTCTCCAAATAGAGCATAGAACTGAAGCATTTCTTTAAAAACCAGAAAACCCAACCATAAAACCAGTAAGCTGATAACATCATAATACCAAAAATATTCAGAAGCCATAATAATGCTGAGAGCTACAGCCTCCTTCAGCCTTCCCACAAACCAATACAAAATCAATATCTACTCACAAACCTTTCTATCTCGTTAATGAGGGTCCTCTCTCCACCACCATCTCTCTAGGTCTGACCAGCTTCCCATGGGCTCTGCTTCCCTTCAGCAAATTCTTCCCACCACAGCCTCCATGTGACTACATTCAGCCTATTAGGGGACAGAGTTTACTTTCACAGCAGGGGAGGTCTTCAAACTCCCCCCTAGGTCTATTAAGGGGCAGAGAAGGTCTTCAAATTCTCATTCCCATTACATACTGTCTACTACACTTCTCCCCATATTTTTCTAAAGAACTACATTATGATTTGTAAAATGCTTTGGTAAAAATTTGGTAAACTCAGTCTAAAATTTTCCCTCATTTACTAGTTAGTAACTGTCAGAAAAGGCATGACCTGCTCTTGATGAAGCCACACTGGCTTTTGTAATCATCATTTCTTTTTCTAAATGTTCACCAAGCATCTCTTTAATGATCTGCTCTATAATTTTCCCAGTAATCAAAACAAACTCACCAACCTAATGTTTGCAGACCCTATTCACTTCCCTTTTTTGAAAAAGAAACTAGGGGGCAGCTAAGTGGTGCAGTGAATAGAGCACCAGCCCTGGAGTTAGGAGGACCTGAGTTCAAATTTGACCTCAGACACTTAACACAAAAACTAGCCCTGTGACCTTGGGCAAGTCACTTAACCCCAACTGCCCTCCAAAAAAGCACACAAAAAAAAAAGAAACTAAAAAGTAGCAGACAGTATCATCCCAAAGCCATGTACCCTTTTTCGGTGCTTATACAAGCACATATGTATGTGTGTATGCATATTATATGAATATATACATATATATAGATGTGTGTGTATTTGTGTGTGTGTGTGCGTGGTTCATATAATTTAGTGATTTATATAGTACTTCCCACTACAATAATGACAAACATGCCATATTTTACTGGAAAAGATTTTATTGGAAAACAGAGAGAGGCTATTGTTGCTATTTGTTCCACATATTATGTTTGCCTAAGTTAATGTCTATGTGAATCAAAAATACCAAGATGATAACAAGCTTAATATAGAAGAAATTGTTTAGGAGAATTGCTTACCTTTCCTTTTTATTGTTTCTAGAATAACATCAAAGATGGTAAAATTTCAATAACTTTTCCTTTACTACCTTCTTCAAAATCTCATTTTAGTACCCCAGAGATATTAGGAAAGTATAAAGATATAAATACCAATCACTTTCATTAGCTTTTTACTGATTTTTTTACTCAAGTTTTTACTGATTCTGATCTATTTAAATTAAAACAAACAAATACACTTAACCCAATTGTTGTACAGTGGGGGGGAGGGGGAGGAGGAGGACACAAGAGGAATGTATCAGGTAGTTTCAAAAAAAATATTCACTTTTAATAAACTACATGCCTTTTATTTGTTCCATTCCAGTTCTTAATTCTTTATCTTCATGGATGGCATAAATATTTCTGCTTGTTTCTTTTTCCCATTGCATTTCTGGATTACTTAGAAAAGTAAGGAGAGCAGAGTCCTATAAACACTGAAACAAAAAGTGCCTCTTAAGCCACTAAAATATTTTCTCCAAGGGTAGATTTTACAGACTTTCCAGTAAAAGATCCAAAGTAATTTATATTGTTCCCATGGTCCTCATGTGGATTTCTTTAAAACACTCAGTAAGTTTTGAAGTCATTTGATATTAAGAACATTGGGTTTTTTTTAGTCTGGACCTAGGATTTTGTTGGGAACTCCCAGTGTGGAAAGTCTCTCCAGTGTTTTGACTCAACTGAGAGAGTAGCCTGAGGGCTATAAATGATTAAGTGACTTGGCTAAGATGACATTGCTGCTACACATCTCAGAAGCAACACTTGAACCTAAGTCTTACTGATACCTAAGCTATCCCAATGTACCATGCTGCCTCTGATAAAAAACAATGAATTTGTTTGCCAATGGCATTATTATCTCAGATCTACATAGGCCTTTCTAAAAGCATTTGCAAAGTAAAGACTACCAAGTTTATCTCCAATGCTTATTTTTTTTTTAATAACCCATGGCCTAGTACAATGTTCTATTTGGGGACATAGATCCAAATTATCAAAGCGTGACTGAATTCTTTGTGCATTCCCCTCCCCCAGCCAAGGCACAATGAGTAGACTACCTATGGGAGGACAGAATCTAGAGAGGACATAAACGAAAGTCACAGAGGGGGCGCAGTTAGGTGGCGCAGTGAATAGAGCACCGGCCCTGGAGTCAGGAGTACCTGAATTCAAATCCGGCCTCAGACACTTACCACAAAAAACTAGCCGTGTGACCTTGGGCAAGTCACTTAACCCCAACCGCCCTCCAAAACAAAGCAAAATAACAACAAAGAAAGTCACAGAGGATGGGCAGGCATGAAAGACTTGCAGAGGAGGCAACATCAATATGGATGAGATCACCAATCCATTTGAGTATATGAGCAGCTGATATAAAAGGATTCCCATGAATTTTATCAATTCAGGAGTTTTTTAGAACTTAAGATTTTAAAGCTTTATAATTTTTTTCTTTTGAATATTGCTACTTTACTTCAAGCACTCCTGTTCTTTAAAAATAACAATAAACCACAAAAACAATCAATAGTTTCACTCTACTACTCTTCCAGAAATCTTACATGCTCAGGAATATTAATTCTATTCACATGGCCAGAAAAATGTCACTTTAGGTCAGAGTGGTCTAGCCAAGTAAGGGTTCAAGTGAGCTAATATGGGTGACTATCTCACGTGTGCAGAAACTGTGTGAACAAGGTGTGCAGAAGGGAATAATGCTGTAAGGACACATTGAAGCATAGCTTAAAGAAATGTGACATAATTACAGACTCATGGGAAGCCACAAGGGCAGAGATGAGCCTGGTGTACTACAAACAGATGGAAGGGCTCTTTTTTGAGCCAAAGCATTCAGCAAACAAGAAAGAGGAGAGGTAAAATTGTAAATAGCTCCAGGCATTGGAAATAGCAACTTTAGTACAGAGACAAAAGCTACATGAGATAACATTCCATTGGTCTCTCAATAGATAGGTTATTGATAAAGAGATAGATTAATTTATGACAATGTCATTAATATTTCTAAGCACAAATGAAAACCACATATACTGTATTAATCCAAATATAGGCCTTACTTCTAAAGTGACATCGCTTTGAATGAAAACTGAACATTAAAAAAATATGTAAAATGACTCTATATTTAAAATATATTGAACATGTTTTCACATCTTTGTATGCCCTCCATTCATTTTTGTAATAATTGCTTTCTTCACCTTCATTATCACTTTCAATGTCATTTTTTTACCCTGATCTTCCCATACTATGCCATCTTCACCATGATCTATTACATTTGAAAAGTCACATTTAATGAAGTCATGGATAATACTTTCAGGAGCTATTTTTTCTCATGCTGTTACAAAAACTATCAACTGTACTGAAATATTGCATGTGTCATCTTAAATCATGGATTCTTTACCTATGGAACTGAGAGCATGATTGGTTATAAGCCATACTCACATTTTATACAAATCAGATTTGAGGGGAATTGGGAGAGAGGGAAGGATAACCTATACTTTATATAGCTATATGTACACATATATAAATACTACATATATTATATACATATATTTGGAAAGAAAGAAGTTTAAAATGAATCAACTTTAGAGTGCTCTTAATTATCACAAACTGGTGCCTGACACAAAATTCCAAGTTTTAACAGTCCTATTTTCCCAATATTACTCTATGAAACATATTAATATCACAAAAATTAAAATTTCAGGTGACCCAAAGTGCACAATGGAGAGAGATACAGTCAACTTAAATAGGCTATGCTATATTACAATCAATGGCTTGCACTCCAGGAATGGGAGAAGGGCTACAATTTGGGAAATTCTGAATTGGAAAACAAAGCGACGTGCTCATAAATTACAAGGGAAGAATAATAGCCTTTCCTTCTCAACAGCCCTAGTGCTACAGTAGTTTGATGTTCAGTCATTCAGTTGTATCTGACTCTTTGTGACCCCATGGACCATACATACTGTCCATGGGGTTTTCTTGACAAAGAAATTAGAGTAGTTTGCCATTTCCTTCTCTAACTACATTGGTACCCACAAAATATTAAATACTTAGTGGTTCAGTAGACAGAACAATGGACTTAGATTCAGAAGAAATGAGTTCAAATCTGGCCTCAGATACTTACTAGCTATGCTACCCTGGACAGGTCACTTTATCTACCTCAGTTTCTTCTGCTGCAAAATGGATGGCCATTTCCTACCTTTAGGGTTGTTGTGAAGACAAAGAAAACATTTGTAAAGGGCTGCATAAACCTTAAAGCATTATATAAGTGCTAGTTATTATTGCTATCTAGATTAAAGCTTCAAACAAATTAAGTAGATTCTCTCTACAGGCTTTTGAGGGGCCACAGCAAGAATCATAGAGAAAGAGAAGATGCTCTACACTATTAGAGGGAGTATCCACATCAATGAGACCATGAATTAATTGAATTATCAAGGCATTAGAACAGGAGGGCCATCACAATCTACAGATCTGAAAAAAAGAAAATTCAACTAATTTTGGTGGGAGACAACACCTTGTTAGTACTTTAATCAATACAGCTAACCAATACACAAAAATAGGACCGGTCATAAAGGTATAGAATGTTTGGTTACCCATGTGACTTAATTCTAGAAATTCTATTAAGGCTCTGTTTCTTTCCTCTCATTACCTCATTCCCAGACTCATTCATGGTCTCACTATCCCAAGTATCTTCTGGTTCTAGTTCTGTCCTTTGTTAAAGAAATCTTCCTAAAATGTCAGTCTGATTATGTCACCACCCCTCCCCCCAAATCAATCAACTCCAATGGCTCCCAATCACCTCCAAGATCAAATATAAAACCCTTTGTTTGACTTATAAAGGCTTCCATAACCTGGCTCCCTCCTACCTTTCCAGTCTACTTATATCTTATATTCTATGATCCCATGACATTGGCCTCCTTGCTATTCCTTTCATACAATACTCCATCTATCAACTCTGGTCATTTTCATTGAATTTCCCCCTTTCTTGAATTCTCTCTCTCTCTCTCTCTCTCTCTCTCTCTCTCTCTCTCTCTCTCTGTCTCTATGTCTCTCTCTCTGTCTCTGTCTCTGTCTCTCTCTCTCCTCACTTCTGTCTCCCAGCTTCCCTGGCTTCCTTTATATTTTAGCTAGAATCCTACTTTCTGCAAGAAGCCTTTCCTGTTCTCCCTTAATGCCAGTGCCTTCCCTCTATTGATTTTCTCCTATTTATCCTGAATATATCTTGCATGTACATAATTGTTTACATGTTTTCTTCCCCACCAGATTGTAAGCTCCTTGCACATAGTAGATTCTTAATGAATGCTAGTTGACTGACTCTCTCATAAAAAATTAAAAAAACAAACCCTCAATCACCCTTCCTGCTAATGCTTGAAATTCAACAATTCTTTTTATTGCTTAACTTAAACCAAATACATTTATTCTCTGATAAAATGCCCTGTGATAGCCTTAACACATTGTGAATGAGGTTTTGGTTCTTTTTGGAGAGTAAGTTTTGATGGGGAAATGTAGAAAAGAATGAGGATACTAGGTAACAAGTATCTAGAAAAGGAAATTAGTGTTCATAGTTTGTAATATTGCTAAGGCCTAGTTCTACATATCTTTGAAGAAAGACATAATTGTGAAATAGAAATAACATTGTGTTTCAAGTCAGAACAACAGATTTGTGCTTTTATTTTTTTTTAATCTGGGTCTCAATTTCCTCATCTGTAAAATTAAGGGGATGGGTAAGATCAGTTCTAATGTCCTTTAAATCTCTAAATCTATGATCGAATTTTTTGTTAAGCTGTTTTTTAGTCATTGTTGACTCTTACTGGCACCCTTCAGGATATTTTGTTTGTTTGTTTTTTGGAAGGAGGGGGGCAGGGCAATTAGGGTTAAGTGACTTGTCCAAGGTGACATGGCTAGTAAGTATTAAGTGTCTGAGTGAGGATTTTAATTCAGGTCCTCCTGACTCCAGGACCACTGCTCTATTCACTGAGCCACCTAGCTGCCCCCAGGATTTTCTTGGTAAAGATATGGGAATGGTTTGCCATTTTCTTCTCCAGATCATTTCATAGAAGAGGAAACCAAGGTAAAAAGGGTTAATTGAGTTACCCAAGGTCACACAGCTAAGAGTTTGAGGCCAGATTTGAACTCAGGAAGAAGAATCTTTCTGACTCCAGGCCCAACACTCTATCCATTGCACCACCCAGCTACCCTCATAATCCTGTTATCTAAGTTCTAATCTTGGCTATGCCACTAAATATAAATGTAATCTTCAACAATGCACGTTTTCTCTGAGCTTTGGATTCCTAATTTACAAATTTAGAGTATGAACTAGATAATTTTTTAAATTACTTCCAACTTTAAAGTTCTATAGTTTTATGCTCTGATATTCACTCACTGTGGTACCTTAGGTGAATAACTTACCCTCCTCTTGGCCTCAGTTTCCTCATCTATAAAATTATCCTAAAGCCCCTTCTAGTTCCAATGTTTTATGATTCTGTCACTATAATGATCCCTGATATTTAACATACAGTCTTTTCTGACTTCCTCATAATGTATATTGACTCTAGCATATTTACTATCAATGAGAGGTGGCACTATGAAGATGTCCTGTATAATCACACATCCATAGCCTGTATTGAATTGATTGTCCTTCCAGCGGGGGTGGGTGACAAGGGAGGAACCAAAAGAATCTAGAATTTAAAACTCTGCAATACTTGCAACTAGGAATCAAGATATACAGGGGCTGGGATAGGTAGA
>JAQQSW010020881.1:0-10767 GCA_028646575.1 Pseudocheirus occidentalis | reverse complement strand
GCCCAGCACACATATGTGGCAGAAGAGATCCACCTTCCTATACAGAAAGGCAATGAAGCCTGATCCCTTCTGCCCTTTGAGGCAGCACTTCCCTCCCCCCACTCACCTCTCCTCTGTAAGAAATGAAATATGTATGGCAGTCCCAGGTTTGTGGCATTCAGTTGGGGAATGGTAGAGGCCTGGAAGGGGAACTCTGATGGTGGGGTATGAGGAAAGACCAAATCTTCACCAATAAATTAAAAAATACTGCACCACACTCTATGAACTCATGCAATGGGCCACAGATAAGGGATACCTTGAGAATGAATCCCCTTCCACCTATGACAGCTCAGCTGAGCCATGTGGGCTCACCAAGGCACTTGGTTCAGACCACAAATGGCACAGGCCTACACAGGTGCTGGGAGGGCAGGCAGGGAGGCACCTGCAATATAGAGCCAGGGGGATTCACCCTGTGGCTGTGTCTTGGGTGGAACCTTTGCCAGTTCACTTACAGACACAAGAGCAAAGATGTACGCCCACTGACTATTTCTTAACTGGGGAATAATTCTTGTTCTTATAAATTACAATCAGTTTCTGTCCGTCACATTTTGTTAAACAGAAGTTTAACAAACACATTTGTTAAGCACCTACTATGTGTCAGATTTAGATTAAAATGTAGTTCCTAGCTGATTTTAGTGCTGTGATATATTGATTTTTAAAATGTGTATATATGTATGGTTTTTTAAAGTCAATATGCAGCCCATGGGGATTCTTATGGACAATTTAGTGGCCCCTGTTTCTATTACTATTCCTTTCTGGGTATAAATCTGTGTGTGCTATTTTTGTAACCCCCAAACTACTTTCATATGTACCCCCCCTTCCCTCTCTTTACAGATCCATTCTGAAATTTTCCGAAAGATTTTAACATATTTAACTTTGAAAAGGTAAAATCATCTTCAGCTAGAGAGGGCTTCTGATTGTGTTTCAGCATCTATTTATATTATATAAACATATATACACAAATGTATATGTGCATATGTATACATGTATATGTGTGTATATACTTTTCACACTTTCATTTATTTCCTAAAACCCTGACAAGATGATCTCTTTTCTATAACTTATCAATGATTTTGGGAGTAGTAGTATTGTTTTGGCAGTCATAGGAACACAGATTTGTTCTGCCATTACCTTCTGAGAGAGGTACACTGAGTATTTAGATCGATAAAGCATCTTGCCAGGATGGGTTTTGCTGTAATCTTAGAAGGACTTGGGGTTCCTTCCTGTGGCTATAGATGATCTCAAAAGATCTTTTCTGGGTATAAAGCTATGTGTGATATTTTTATAATTTCCAAACTTTTGTAATTGGAAGCAGTAACTCTCCTCTGGTTCCTATTTCTTACCCCTGGCCTAATCTGACTTTTACTTTGTGATGAATTTTCTTTGCTATGGGGTCATTGTGTATCTTGATATGGAGCTTCTACTGAATTCAATTAATTCAACAAACATAGCAACAAAAGCAAAACAGTCCCTGCTCTCAAAGAGCTTATTCTGCTGTGTTAAACCTTTATATTTCTCTAGTTAAACTCTTTTTCTATCCAAAGATCTGGATTTCCTTTTAGAATCTTAACTTCCAGGGCTCATATGTCAAGAGCTTAACTACTAAAATAGCTAAAGCTGTTACCACAGATCCAGCAATGGTCCCAGCAGAGGGGAAAATATACACTTAGTTACATGCAAAATTGGGGTGGGAGTATCTTTTGCTGCATAATATTATGGTCAAATATCAAACTCTAAACTGGAAGTGAATCAGTCAAAGCTCCAAGATAGTTTAGTAATAATAATAATATGATAATAGCTCACATTTAATATAGTATCTACTATATGCCTGGTACAGTGCTAAGCCCTTTACAAATATCTCATTTTGTCCTCACAGTGAGGTAGGTACTGTTATTTTCTCCATTTTACAGTTGAAGAAACTGAGGCAAACAGAGGTTAAATGACTTGCCCCAGGTCACACAGGTAGTAAGGGTCTGAAGCAGGATTTGAATTCAGTTCTTCTTGATTCCAGGTTTGTTAAAATGCTTAGAATTGATCAAATTAAAAATACTAAATTTTATTTTGCTTTGCAGTTGAAATGGTTTGCATGCTACTTTTACTAGGATGGGATTTGCAAGCTTTTAAAAATGGTGTGTAACAATCTGAAGTAATTTCCTTAAGTTCTGTTTGTGTGAGCAGTTGCCTATACCATGACATAACTTTTTTGTTTGGAGGTTTATAGTAAGAGGATATGTGCATAATAGCACAATATCACAAGGAAAAGTCAGTCAAGTCAGTAAACAGCATTCATTGAATACTATGTGCCAGACATTGTGTTAAAAGATGGAGACATAAATGCAAATAAAAGAAAGAAAATCCTGCCCTCAGGAAGCTTACATTCTAGTTGAGGAATATAAAACATACAAGGGGAGCTGAAAAAGGGGGTGGTGGTGTTACTGAACAAGGGAGAGTGGGACTGGAGAGGTACTTGTGAGGAAGAACAAGGTATCAAGAGCATGAAGGATGACTAGTCAGGGTCCTTACCCAAAATGGAGGTTCTGGGAATAACATACCAGTGGGAGAAGGGACCTGCTGGGGAGGTGGTTGGAGGAGGCAACAGGCCTGTTGGAAAAGAAATTAACATTCTTTTCTCATTAGTGAAAAGTACCCTATGGAAGATGTAGCTTGTCCACTCTTCTTGTGTTTGAGGATGGCTGATTAGTCTCAGCATCTTCAACCAAAGTATTATAAGAAAAGCAACACTTGGTCAATGCTTTTTAGAACTATTTTTTCCCCTTAAATCTGGATTACACTTGGATATATTGTAGAGGGGATTTTTGTTCAGGTATGGGTTGGTCTTAGATCTCTTTCAGTTCTCAGATTCTGTGAGTCTGATTCTTATGAAATCTAACAAGGTTCATGTCAGAAGACTGCAAGCTTCTTAAGGGTAGGACCTGTTCTCATTTTTGTCTTTCTATTGCTCTCTCCTTCTTTTTCTCCCCCTCTCCCAGTGCCTAGTACAATTCCTGTCATCTAGTAGGTCTTCAATACATGCTTTAAAAAAGAATTAAATGTTCAAATTGTTCTGAAAGGAAGGTGTCACTGATTTTACTCCAATGAGGTAATGGTTGTTAGATAAGATTTCCTTTTTTCCTTCCCTTTCCCTTTCTCCAACATATCGTTAATGACTTATAATAGTTTCTGCTTTCTGCATACCCCTCACATTTTTATTGACTCCACTAATTTTTTTTGATGATTATAGTGATTAAAAAATATGTGTTTGACTACAAGAATAGTGACCTATCATAGAATGATCTATTAAGTTATTTTTCTGGTGGTGTGGATGGATTTATACTGATCTAATTCACCTTTGTGAGCAATGATAAGTATTTGTGCTTAGGATCATCGATTTAGAGCTGAAAGAGACCTTAGGCTATCTAGTCCAGTTTTCTAATTGTGCAAATGAAGAAACTGAGATCTAGGGAGGTTAAGGAACCTGTCTGGAGTTACAAACATCAGAGGCAGGGTTTGAACCTGAGTTCCCTGACTCCAGATTCAGCCTGCTTTTTTATTATACGGTACTGCTTCCCTATGGGGTGTTGTCTGTGGCTGTGGAATACAGCAAAGTCAATTGACTTATGTAGCAATGACCATGACTTTGGTTTCATTAGCTCTTGTCAGGTTGAGCTAGCCATCCACGGACAAGTTTTAGAAAGTGGGCAAGTATTTAGTAAGTGCTTACTTCAGATTATCCAATGAGTTACAAGTAGAAGAATCTCAGCATATGAGTGAGAGAGAATGGTTTGTGATCTCTACCATTGCGGGTAGTAATGACATGAATGCAATTACAAATACATTGAAATATCAAATTTACCATATGTTGATGTTAGTTTTATTCTAGTCTTCAAAATCAAACAGGAATATCTATATAAAGTCATTCATATTGACATCTGACACAGAGAACCTATAAAGAATAGGTTAAAAATGGGTTGTTGAAGGTATTCCTATGGGATGTTATGGAGGTATTAATAATGACTTGGTAATAATGAGCTCTGCCTTGGTTTTAAAGTACAGCTGCAATGAAACTCAGTAGCTCATGTTCTAGGGTTAAAGTTGATGCTGAATATAGGTTTCATTGGTTTTTATAAATAAATAGTGAGCAAAGATTTGGCAAAAGGAAGAAAAGGATCTTCCCTTTGAGGGAAGTATCTCTTGTTAACAAGTTATTTGAATGTTTTCTTTTGTCCTGAATCCTTACTAGTGATGTGGCAGTTCTTGTGCTTGAACTGAGTGAGAATTCAAATAAACTGAAGAAATTTTTGCACAGCTGGCCCCTTCTGCCAACTGAGTGTTACCAAAAATATCCTTTCTTGCTCACTAAAAAAGTCAGTTGTAGAATTTCTAAAAAGGCTTGTGAGAGTCCTAATATTCTGAGCTAAATATGAACCTATAACTTTTCTAGCCTTATGTGGAGATTTTTAAAATGTAAAGTGAAAATATATTGTCTTGCTGAGGGTTCAAGGATCATGGTAATATTTGTGACTTCTAGAAAGTAATTCTTAAGTGAATCCTTTCTTCTATCTTCTTTATACTATTAAATTGCCCAAGTGATAATACCATTTGGGGATTATGTCAAGGACAACCAACAAAAGCAATTCAGCATGTTATATCAAGTATATAACCTATTGTATCAACTATATGTATTTTTCTTAGAGTATAGGACAGATATTCATACCCATTTATAAATTTTGAGCACTTCTAAAATATGCCATTAAAGAAACTGTACGATTTAAAGCATTTCATAGTGAACGCATTCCTTTTCCAGCCCATCTATCTTAAATGCATGCTGTTAGTCACAAGGGAAATGAGTGAGATGAAAATCTTTAGAAATATGACTTACCAAGGGTGGACCAGTGATGATATTATGATAAGAAAGAACAACACATTGTTCATTATATTTGTTATCATTAAGGTATCAAAGCCTTAGCATCATGATCTTGTACTTTGAATCTACTTATTTCAGTTTCAGGTTCAGTTCTCCATCATCTAACTGTGCAACTAGGACTAATTCAGGTGATTGTGAAGGTTGAATTGCTTCTTTAAGATCACTGATATATCAAGATAAATTACTTGGACACAAATGAAGTCTTTATGATGTGAAGAGTTAGTGGAGCTTCTAAAATTCCTAATTTAGTGTACATAAATTGGTTTATATTGTAGGAGAATCTGACTCATTAAGACCCCTGAGTGTGATTCTCTATAGAGTTACCAAAAAGATTAAGACTTAGACTATCACTTCTGTCTACTTATAGCAAAAATAATTAAAAGTTTTTTTTTCTCCTTCATTTGTTTCAGTGTGCCAGGAACTGTGTTTTACTCTGGAAGTCTATTCTATCAGCCCCTGTATTCTGGCGCTATGAATCCAGATCTTGGATCATTACAGACACTGTTATATGTTCCTTTTATGATCCTGTATTCTTCTGTAAGTTCAGGTAAGCCTGTAGGAATAGTGCTAGAGTTCATAGCTAAGGACTGCTTTGACCAGTTGCCTGGATTATTAGCGTATGAGCATCCTGTAATATAGTGGTGCTGAACTTTTTCAAATTTTGGGACCTCCTTTTAATTTCTAAAAATTTTGAGAGTTGTTTTGTGATAGTAATTTTGAGAAAATGACAAAAAGTTACCATGAATTCAATAATGCTTTTAAATGGATTGTTTTAGAAATCACAGAGCATCTGTATACATTTGAGAAATAATAATACGCGCGCGCACACACACACACACACACACACACACACACACACACACCCGACAATTCTTGTTTTACATATAGATTTTAGGAGTCCTTGAATAGCTCTGTGGCCTCCAAGGGGTATAGGGTTCCCAGGCTGGGAGCACAAGTGCTACCTTCTGTGCTAGATCCTTTTATTTGTGAATATTAGGGGATTTCTTTTATTGCTTAAATTTCTAATTTAAATTTGCTTGTGCTTAACAAAAATCTGTTTTCTCCCCCCCCACTTCCTCCTCTACTCCAATTAGAAATAAAATTAAAATGCTTACAACAAATATGCATAGTGGAGCCTAACAAATTCTCCCATTAGCCATGTCCAAAGAATATGTCTATATGTCTCATTCAGCATACTGAGTTAATTATTTCTCTGTCAGAAGGTGGGTAGTATGTTTCATCATTAGTCCTCTGGAATTCTAATTGGTCCTTGTGTTAATCAGAATTCTTAAATCTTTCAAAGTTATTTATCTTTGCAGTGTTGTTGTTATTATATGAATTGTTCCCTTGGCTCTGTTCATTTCACTCTGTATCAGATTATACAAGTCTTACCAGGTTTCTTTGAAACCATTTCTTTTCTCATTTCCTGTGATTCACTAGTATTCCAACATAGCCATATGCCATAATTTCCCCAGCCATTTCCCAATTAATGGATACTCTCTCTTAGTTTTCAGTTAGAGCTACCACAAAAAGAACTGCTATAAAAATAATGTATATGTGAGGCCTTTTTCTTTTGGATCTCTTTTGGGTGTAGGCCTAGTAATAGTGCATAGAGTCAAAGTCTGCACAGTTTAATGACTTTTTTAGGATAGTTCCAATTGCTTTCTAGAATGATTGGATCAATTGACAATTCCATCAAGAGTGCATTAGATAGTAGTGACTGGTTGAATAAAATTCAATTGGTTATTACTACAGAAAGAATTCTGTATAAAAAAAACAAGAGGGAGTCCTTTTTGATTAAGACAACCCCATGAAATCTCATAGAACTTTTATACCTCTCATACTTTTATCATGTTCTATTTTGTATAATGGTTGTTTGGTTATGTCTTATCTCCCCATTAGATAGTGAGTTCCTTTAGAGATACACTCTCTCCCTTATATTTATATCTGCTTTAGCATCTAGCACATTGCTTTGCACCTTGTAGGCAGTAAAGAATATTTGTTGAATTGTAGCATTGTACTTGTTAAATATCAGGGACCATCAGAGTCAGCGTAAAACAGCTGAGCCTTGCCCCAAGAAAACTACCTTCTGGATTCCAATAGCTCCCCTGCTGAAAAACTAAGGACTAAGTAAGCTCTCATTTCACTGCCTTGTTTTGGTGCAGAGATTACCCTGGGCTCTTGAGGGCTATCTCAACAGGAATTCAAGTTTTACAGGTTCTGCCAGCCTGAAGGACTTTGAGTATGAACCTAACAGTGTAGTTTATCCATTGACTGAGAACCAGCATAGCTAAGTCTGTAGAGGCTCACCTTCAGTTGCTTATAGCAACTCATGTTAAATGTTTTGGTCACAGCTATTTGAAAATGAGCTATATTAAAGAGGGGGTGTCCATACTCTTGATGAAAACTATGGATTCCTCAGTGTGTTTACTAAATCACAACTACAGACTCAAGTCAATGCCAAAACCTTTATTTTTTTTTTATTATATCATAGGATCAAAGAGTGTTAAGCTGGGAAAGGGATGGATCATCTAGTCTTCTATAAAAGTAGATTCAGTAGTTTAGTGTTATCTTTTCTTTCTTGTAAAAATTTTGTTTTATTCAGCTTTGCAAAAAAAATTTTCTGTTCTCCTTACTCCCAGCCCTTCTTTGTTAATTTTGCCACATTAGCAAGCAAACTTCTCTCTCCTGTGTTTCTGAACGAACCTGTCTAGTACATTAAATTATTTGGGGGACAAAAAAGTAGTTCCTCCATTTTAGCCACATTTCCTTAAAAAGTAACTTACTTAATGTTTCACTTATAGCTGTTTTGCTTTTTTGATTTTCTAAATTGAAAGATTTAAAAAACTAAAACTAATGAAAAAGTATTTTGAGGCTATCATTCATAATGATTTTTTTCCTCATAAGTCAAATTCTGTTAGTAAAAAGTAAATTGTTCTTTTTGTGAACATAATTGCCATACTTTCAAAGAAAAAACTAGCATTTCTTATGGACTACTAAATCATAGTCATATGACCTGCAGGTGTTAATGTTTCTCTGAAAATCAAACATTGTGTTGGTTTTTTCATACCATAAATAGAACTGAGCCTATTAAGTGATTTTTATTCTTGAACCTTTCAAGTAGGCTAAAGTCTCAACTCTCGAACTGATACTCTTTCTTTGCTTCTAAAAATGGGTTATAAGAATGTTGATATCAAGAAAAACCAAATTTAGTAGGTAACAGGAAATTCTACATCTTGATATGCATGAAATAAAATATAAGCTCCTTGAGGTCAGGAACTACCGTATTTTTCTTTATATAGGCAAATCACTTGACTTTTCTGCTTCAGTTTTCTCCTCTGTAAAAAGGGCATGATAATAATAGCATCTACCTCAGGTGAGGATCAAATGAAATGCTACTAGTAAACCACTTTGGAAACTTTTAAGTGCTGCATAAATGGTAGGTTTCTAGTTATCTTCAATATCTCACAGAATTCCTCGCATATTAGGCACTAAATAAATGTTTAAAGTGTTTAGTGAATGGATTATAGTAATGCACTTAATAATACCCTTTCCATTTTGGGGGGGGTGTTTCCTTATAGACTTGGTACCTTGTTTTATTTCTGAGCCACACTCTATTGTCCAGAAACTTGGTGAACCTGTAACACTACAATGTTCTGCTCAACCTGTGACCGTTCACATATCATGGTTATTTAATGGAAAGAAAATTGTCAGAAATGTGGAGCAAATTGAGGTTCAGCAGGGGATTTTAACCATCCTTTCTCTCAGCCCTTCTGTTTCTGGTCAGTACCAATGCATCGCTAACAACAGCATTGGTGCAATTGTGAGTAAGCCTGCAACAGTATCCATTGGAGGTAAGTTTGAGACTTTAACTTTTGATATATAAACTTTTGATGTTTATCCCCCAAATGGTGAGAGGCTTATTAAATTGGTGCCACTCATTATAACTTGAAGTACTGCCACAGGTAAAACAAGCAGAGCCCAGTGATGTGAGTTTTTTTTTGTTTGTTTGTTTTTGGAAAGCCATCTGAATGTGAACAAATTTCCTCTCTGAATTCTGGGATTGATATTTTAAAACTTTAAAATTCAGTTTTTAATTTAAAATTCAATTTTTCAAGTTCATTGTTTGCTTTGACACTGAATTCCTTTATTTCATAATACCCATTATCATTTTTTAAACATCTGATTGCTTTGTCCACATAGACCTCCTGTGTCTTGGTTGCTGAGTTGATTTCAGTTCAACATTTTAAAAATTGGGCTAGAGAAGCAAAAAAAAAGGAGATTGAATTGTCCATGAGGAAAGGAATGCTGACTATGGAGATGGTAGAAAATCTGTATAGCAAGTGATTTTCTTAGTTTGAACTGTCTGCCTTTCAAACACTGGTAGCTGCTAGTACTTCTGTAAGCAAACAGGGGGTTGGATACCCTAGACTAGTGGTGTCAAAGTCAAGTAGCGTCAAATAGAAATGGGGCCCAGTAAGTTTTATGTAGGTTCACATATTGACTTGGTTGTAAAATGCTACTAATGTTTTATTGTATTTTTATTTATTGTTGTTAAATGTTTCCCAGTTACATTTTAATTTAATTCTTGCCATGCATTGACACCTCTTCCCTAGAGTTACCATAAGCTGCTAGAAACTTTTTCGTTAAAAAAAAAAATAACAAAGAATACCTTGCACACAGATTGGGGAATAAGTCAAGCCATTTTAAGATTTGTTTGCTTAAGGGGGAGTTGAGAGTCATTGTGACCTATAGCTCTGATATTCAAATGATTCAGCAGCACACTAAGAATTAGTTGTAGCGGAGAGGCGGAGCCAAGATGGCGGTGTAGAAGCAGCAAGGTCCCACAGCTCCCACACCGCCACCCTAAACACCCATAAAATATGAGCCCAGCTAAAGTCTAGGACTCTCAGACTCACACAAAAATACAGAGAACAACACACCTCTCGCTGAAGGCAGCAAGGGCTCATCGCCCCAGCTGGAAGGGAGGCTGGAACAGCCTGAAGCCGAGACCACGGCCAGGCCTGGGACTGTGGGAAGGAGCTGGGCTGAGCTGAGCCAGCCCCGCAGCCAGTCTTCAGAGGTTCTACAGCCTCCAGCACCTCCATGTCTGCCAAGGCGTGAGGAATAGGAAGGGAGAGAAGCAGCTTGCACAGCAGCAGAGCAGAGACCCGGCCAGCCCAAAACCACAGCTGGGGCCAGGCAAGGCCCCAGGGTGGCCACGAGGAGCAGAGCCTCCCAAGCTTGAGTCTACTTCAAAGAAAATCTAAAACACCTGCCTTAGGGGAGCTTCGGTCAGAGATGGTTAGTGAAAGTGAAGCTTTGAAAATGAATTTGGGGGTGGTAAGTCCAATCTGCCCCCAGGGCAAGGAAGCAGTGTGGGAAGGGAACTGCTGGATCCGGCAGTCCCCACCAGGCTGCTTCAGAGGCCCTGGCCTGCAGACTCAGCAGGGGGGCTGAATCGATTGATCAGGGCCAAGTGCTCTTGTGTTGAGTGGCCTGGATCCGGATCGTGGTCTTGGGTGGTGGTCCTGGGGTGCACTTTTAGCAAGCCAAACCTGGGGGGACTTGCAACACCCCCCTAATAGCTCCGGCAGTTGGGAAAACCCTAGTGATTTGGAACAGAGCTTCCCCCCTTGGAAGCAAAGCTTCACAGAGCTAAAAAACCAACTAATTAATTGACTGGCCAACATGGGGAAAAGGAAGCAAAATAAAAACAGCCATAAAACTCTAGAATCCTTTTTTGTGGACAAAAAGGGTCAAAGCATGGAACGGGAGGAAGAGAGCCCAGAACTCAGAACTCC
>JAQQSW010020880.1:0-10767 GCA_028646575.1 Pseudocheirus occidentalis | reverse complement strand
AGTAAGAGAGCAGAGCAGGGGAGGGCCTTTACAGTGGGATTGCTGTTTTAGGGTTGGGGCAGGGGAAAGATGGGGAGAAAGTTTGTAATTCAAAAATGTCATGAAAATGAATGATGTAAACAAGAAAACAAATAAAAAAATAATTGAAAAGAAAAAGAAAAAAAAAGAAAATTAGCAGTGCCTATCCTTTAGGAACATACAGCTGAACCAGGGTGAGGTGGCAGATGACACACATAAAACTGAGCTTCTACATAGTAGAATGACGTAGAGAAAAGGGAAAAGCAGGCAAAAATGTTATGAGTACAATATTTGTTGACTCTCAATATTTTTCCCCTGATCATAACTGGTAAGCATGGGTAGAGAGAAAGAGAAGAAGAGAGAAAGAGGGAGAAAGGGAAGGAAAAAACTTTCTTAAAGAACTGTTTTAAATACAGAGAAATTAAATTCAGGTTTACACAACCAGCATGTGTTTAGAAGAGAGACTAGAAACCCACATCTTCTTCCCTTCAAGGTTGTCTCTCTATTCACTGTCCTGCTGCAATTCTCTTTATTCTTAAATTAACAAAATGTAACACCCAATTGAAGTATGTTTTTTTTTTCATTTGTGCAACATCACAAAGATCACCACCATTTTGTAGTAAAGACTCTAGTCCATATCTTTTAAGATAATACTATGGAAACAACAGAGGGAAGGGAAGAGAGGAAGAAAGGAGGGAGAAGTATAATTTGTAACTCAAAACTTTAAAAATAAATGTTGAAAAATTGTTTCAATGTGCAATTGGGGAAAACAGAATATATTAAATTATTGTTAAAAATAGACATCATAAAAAAGAACATAATGGAAAATTATGACTCTCATGTCTAGCTTTTTAGACAAATGACCATTATTAAATACCCTTAAGCACATATTATGTAATATCATGCTTGACTGTTATCAATATTTGAATGAATCTCTTATATATCAATCTATTTATAAGTAAAAACTGTAATCTAAGTAACAAAATATCTCAGACATAAAGAGAGGCAGCACCAATAATGTTCTTCACTCTGTCTGATTCATTCATCAGTCAGATTTGCCTTGGACAGGGGGCTCTGGCTTCTAAAGGAGGCTTTGTCCTCTAATTCTTTAGAGTTAAGTATAGAACATTCCCTTCATCTCATAATTCAACTGAGGGGGGAAAAAATAAATTGGGCTTTTCTGAAGGAATTTTACTAGGTAAGTAAAGGCAAAAGTAAAGTAAAACAAACTACACAATATGAAAACAGAATTGATGAGTTACAGAGCCCAGATATATTCTTTCAAGATGTCCATAATTCAAATAAATATCTTCTGGCTTGACTTCTGAAAAGGCAAATCCTGTCCCCCAGCCACATGTGCACACGCACACATGAGCACACACACATGTGCACAGACACACACATTCACACACCTGATCTCGATCTTCATTCATTCTTTCCTCAGTCTGATTTTGTTCAGGCCAGAATCCTAGAGTCTTTGATGGAGGTTGATTTCCCACCTATTTGAAGCTTAACTCCTTGACTTACCTGTTCAAATTCACTCTAAGACTAATCTAAACCATCCCTTATTGGACCCATCATTAAACCCTGTGCTTCAATTCCTTAAGCACAGGTTCCCCTTTCTATAGCTTAGGATGGATTTATTTTCTTTTGTAGTCTCCAGTTTGGTTCCCTGTCTCAGATCTTAGATCAAGTTCCTTTTTCTGACCTTTAGAATTCTTATCAGATTCAAGATGGTAAGATACCATCCAGGATAGGGTTAGGGATTTGATAGTCTTGTTTTACCAACTCTTGCTTCCTCATATTTTGAAATTGATGACTCATTAGTTTCATGCAGAGGATAATAGATTTCGAGGCTAAAGGGACTGGACTTTGAGGTCTACCCTTTAATTTTACAGATGAAGAAACTGACACTGAGAGTAGAGGAATGACTGACTGAGGGTCATGTACATGGTCCGAGGTTTCATTCAAACTCAAGTCTTCCAGATTCCAAGTCCAGGACTGTCTGCTGTACCACCCAGCTACCCACTCGTAACTTACAACTTTATAACATTTAAACACAGATTTTATACGTAATAAAATAAATAGTAATCAACAGTAGGTATATTACATTTTAAGTTTTGTAAAAGTGCATAGCATGGGGGTGGCTAGGTAGTGCAGTGAATAGAGCATGGGCCTGGAGTCAGGAGGACCTGAGTTCAAATCCCGCCTCAGACACTTAAACACAAAAACTAGTCATGTGACTTTGGGCAAGTCACTTAACCCCACCTGCCCTCCAAAAAAAAAGGCAAGAAAAAAAGTGCATAGCATATAGTATTTATAATAGCAACCCTAGGAGATAAATACCATTATAGCCCCCATTTTACAGATGAAGAAAGTGAGGCTTAAAGGATTTAAGTGACTTGCTCAGGGTCACACAGCTAGAAAATACCTCATTACATGGATTCCAGGCTTTATGTACTATACCACAGAGATGTTTCATAGCCTCAATAAAAGTGAGGTAAGGAGTATTTCACCACAGCCTAGTGAAACACCCCCTTAAGTGGTAATATCTCAAATATATAGCACTTTTTTTGTTTACAATGATTTTTCCTCACAACATCCCTGTAAGAGTCACTCAGTCAATAACAATTCATCAAGTACCTACTACGTGCCAGTCACTGTGAAAAGTGCTAGGGATACAAAGAAAGATAACAGCTCCAGTTCTCAATGAATGTACATTTTAATGGAGATAGAAGTATTTACTCCCATTTTACACATTAGGTAACTGAGACTCTAAAGTAGAATCTGAACCTGGAACAATTTCATGTAAAACTACTATTCTTTCTACTACCTCATACAACTTTTCCTAAAGCATGGTGGTAGTGAATAAAGATTATGTCTGCCCACAGTTAGCTTGACATAAAGAAAATCTATGAGACCATGGAAACCATCTTAAATACCAAACGAGACAGCTCACAATATTCTGTAAATAAAGTGGATTTTAGTGTATGTAAGGAGATTTTCTTATCCTTTTTAGGGTCTAGTTCCCAGGATCTATGGCTATAAAAATCTCCAGTTCTTAGGTGTTAGTTCTTAGTTCATAAGAGTTCTCATGATTATGGTTCAAAAGTTTCTACCACAACTGTACAGTGAGATACAGGGATGAGGTAATATAAAACTGTGAGCTGAATGTTGTTAAGTGCCTTCATCTGTTCCCCTATATATCAAGTAGGCACTGGTCAGTAAGTGGGGATTTGGGATTCATGATTTGGGTAATGCATAGGGGAATGCATGTACCAGCCTCAATGGATCCCCACTGAGGCTTATGGGGATTTAGGGAAGTATACAAGCTAGAATCCTGTGCTTGTTCCCAACAGACCCCATAGAGATGTAGTGGTAGCTGCTCCCCCTTCTTGCCCATCCCCATCAGAAGGGTGATTAGGGAATGCTGTAGGAGTTGGTGCTCCTATTATCAGTAACCCTTTGTAAGAAGAATAGACTAGAATAAAGTTAGCTTATTTAACTCTTTATTATGACTCTGTTCCTGTTTCCTGTTTGCCTGGATCAAGACTGAATGCTGGAAACATCTGCTATCAGTCTGTATTACCTGTGTTTTCCTATCTTGACAATTCACATAGTGAGTGTGTTTATCTGTGAAACATATATCAATGTGGGAGCATGGGAATGGGGAGGAATAACAGCCGGGGGAATATGGTGACAATTACTGCTATGCTTTACAACTATATATGTGTGAGATTATTCACAAAATGAATTCATAAACATGATGTGACTACATACTAATGAATCTTTCCATAATATACACTCATTAGGATTCAGGTGAAAGTAACAGCAATATTAATAATACATAGAATTTATTTAGAGTTTTATGCTTTGCAAAGTGTTTTATAGAAAAAAAAAACTCATTTTATCCCCATGAAAACCCTAGAAGTTAAATACTATTGCCAATGCCATTTTATAGATGATGAAACAGAGCTGTAATTGTCTGAGACCAGATTTGAGGTGGGTGTAAGTTAAGTGACATGGTCATGGTTATTGCTTAATCTAAGAGGCAGAAATGGGACTCGAACTGATGTTACCCCTAGCTCCAAGTCCAACAGACATCACAGAAGACCATGTACCTAGGTTGTTCATGACTAGTATAGCTATGAACACTGAATTCCAGCATTAACCTAAGTGTCATTATTCACATATCAAATATTCAATGAAGAATAGATTTAACAAAAGAGAAAAGAATGAGAGCACCAATAAAGTGTAAATGAGGAAGAGCTATCAGAAGAGATAGAAAGATGTGGAGAAAAAGAACAAAGAGAAAGCTTTAGAGAAAATGAATATAAATATATCCTCTACTATGCTAATATATCTTTTATTTAAGCTTCATTGACTGTGATCAATGCATGATTTTTAAATTTAGACTGGAGGTGAGATTACTTATGCCTACAAAAGCTAAATAAATGCGAATTTTCATGGTTTCCTAGAAGGTTAGGTCAAAAAAAAATCCCACAGTATTTCATGGGTTCAATTCCTGTGAATTCTAATGAGTCAAGTACAATGAAACCTATTAAGATTTTACATATCTGATCCCCAAATGGGATCACAGATTTATATTTGAGATTTGAATTTCAAAGAGAAGTCATCTAATCTAACCTCTTCATTTCCAGCTAGGTAAGCTGGTAAATGTTTAACAAGCAACTCTTCAGAAAAAAAATTTAAAAAGAAACCAACACACTTTTAACAGTGCATTATTTACATTTTCTCCACCACTTTCTTAAGTCTAGACAATCAACAAAACAATAAATGAAGTCATGATTTAGTCTGCTGATTTCAAAACTGTAAATGCTCACACTGAAAATTAAAGTAGGCATTTAAAAAGCATCAATCTAAAAGCAAGACTGAGCACCTGATATTAAGGCCAAAGAAGGTAGCTAGATCAAAGCCAAATAGTCAGTATGTAGACAGAGTGATCTGAGCCCTCACCTCAAAAACCCAGAGCCATTTCTTTTGTGAAAAACCATCATTCATTCATTCATTCACTCACTGAAAATAGACCTTTCCTAAACTGAAGTTGTTTTCAGTTATTAGCCAGAATGTCATTCATTATAGAGTTATAACATAATTTTTCTTTTGATAAACACATATGTTTTATTCAAAATTTCATAGTGGAAGAATCAAGCAGACCAGATTTTTAAGAATATTGAAATAACCGGTGGCTAGATAGCACAGTGAATAGAGTACTGGTCCTGGAGTCAGGAGGACCTGAGTTCAAATATGACCTCAGAGACTTGACACATTTACTAGCTGTGTGACTTTGGGCAAGTCATTTAATCCCAATTGTCCTCCAAAAAAAAAAAGCAAAGAATACTGAAACAGTTGCCTTCAAAATGAATTCATATAGTCTATCAATAACAGGCAAGAGATATGGGTCCTCCCAATGCAAAATATGCAACTCTATTTGGTAAGCAAGATGGCACAGTGGATAGAATGCCAGTCCTGGAGTCAGGAAGACTTATCTTCTTGACTTCAAATCTGGTCTCAGACACTTACTACCTGGGTGACCCTGGGCAAGGCCCTTAACCCTATTTGTCTCAGTTTCCCTCATCTGTTTTAAAAAAAAAAAAAGAGCAGGAGATGGAAATGGCAAACCACTCCAGTATATTTCCCAAGAAAACCACAAATCTTTTTTGGATGATGAATCAGACATGACTGAAAAATGAACAATATTTGGAATAGTTACTATTTTGCAAAGAACAGAGTTTATGAATACCATAATTTGTACATTCTCTGTCCATTGAAATACACATGTATTTTATATGTGTGTGTGTGTGTGTTTGTGTAGGGGGAGATAGAGAGGTATGCACATATATGTTCATATATGTGTGTGTTGTCCCCTTCCTCCCCAGAAGAAGGGTGATTTAACTGATATGGGAAATTCGTTATTATGGAAATCCCCTGCACAAATACACATCAGCAATTCATCTATTATTTACACAATTGTTGATCTTGGTTAAAAGGTTCTAACCCAGTATTTGAACTCAGATCTTTTTTTATTCCATAGCCATACTTCTATTCACTGCATCATGCTATATTTCACATATGTGTGTGCATCTATGTATAAATATGCTTATGTCATACATATACATAGTACGTGATTGTATTTTCCTACTAAAAGGGGCAAATCTGAAGTTCAATATCTTATTAAAATCAATTATTCTAAGTTAAATTTGCTGTCTAAGAAAGATTAATGGAGCCAGTGTTTATCATTTATTTTTAAATAAAAAGTATAGAATAAAGCTTAATTAAATTTTTGTCAGCCTTGTATCAAATTTACTATTATTCCTTCTATATGAGTGTTGTATATACCTATATCAATAAAAATATATCCAAGCATATATACATAAATACAAATATTTATGTATGCATGTACCTTTCTAGATACACAGATATGATTATGCCCTGGTAGAGAGAATATCCTCATTGCTGAGATCACAAATTCAATGAAATAACTGAATACACACGTATGTCCATATATTCAGATTTATTTTGTACATGCATCTATAGTTTTGTTTATAAAATTGTATTCATTGATGTTTCAGATTTTCTGTATATATGGTAAACTCTGCAAACTAGTTAATCAGAGCTGTTTTAGCTAATACAAAGGGACGAAGACATAGGCACCTACACATATGTTTATGTATACTTCCATGCATGCATATATACATACATATATATGTACATACATACATCTTTCCAGTCATACTTCTTAAACATTTGCCTGTGGCTAGGTCATTCAAAATCCAAGAGAATTCAGAATTATAAATTACCTTTCAGGAGCTTTGCAGACACAGGTGTATTTGAAGGCAAAAGCCTTATCTACAACTCTGACCATGTCTAACTTCTTGCAGAACAGATCTAGTTGTCATGTTTGCTATCAACCATGAAGATCAGTTGAGGTTAACTACACTGACTGGGTCTTCTGAGCTATTCACTGAATAGATTAAAAACAGGACTGCAAGACTATCCTACAAAGGTGACCTCTCTTAAGTAAGGGTATGACCATGACAGATGGCATTTTATGAGTAAAACTGCTATTCTTTGTTTCCTTTATTTCTTACATGTAAATAAGATTATACATTTGCATCCTCTAAGTTCTTGACAATCAATATCCTAGTTCTTAAAATCATCTTTTCTAGAATTGAAAACTGGTAAACATTTGAAATCTAAATATCAAAATATAAAAGAAAAATAAATGTCTGATTTGAAAATTATAAAATTATTATATACCAAATTATAAATTACTTATTCAATTTTAAAATTATTTTAAAATTCTGTAGCTTACCAAAATATCTTTTCCAGCCCACTTGCACTCGTCTCTTCGCGTATGAGAAACTGGCCAAGCAATCTAAAAGCAGAGAATAAAGATTACTCTGGGGCTGCTTGGAAGGAAGGTTCATTTAAGATCATGTCTATAATTGCTCTAGGTCAAGCTGGTGTAGCCAAGATCTGTACAGAATCAAAAGCAGATCCCATGGATGGAATTACCATCCCTTTCTCAGTGTTTCAAATTCCTATCAAGATATGTTGATTTAATTTAATTCAGATTTAGTTAAAAATTATTATTTTTTAGAAAAAGTAAACAACAGGGAATGTAAGTTATAAATATGTGCAAACATTATTGCTACCCTCAATTATACAACTTCTTCCCCTTTTCCCAGAACTTTAGACATTTGGAATTGTTTGCCTTTCAATATATGAGAAATTTGATCACTTTGTTCTTTATTTTGTTCATGATTACCATTCATTTCAAATTATTATTTTGGTATGGAAGGACCAGCCTCTTTATTTAGTCGTCACTTCACCCCTCTGGGACTCAGTTTCATTATCTGTTAAATGAGAGGCCAAGAACAAACACTTAATCTATATTATATAATTAATGAAATATGTATTATTTTTGCTTCAATAATTCAAGATTCTGCAACATTATTCATTATGGATCATCACTTTCCCAACCTGGATCACAACCTCCTCATAACTCAGTAGATACTCTCTGAGAGTTTCTGAGACCAAAAGACATCACACTACAGTCAACCAGGTAATGAGTCACTATGAAGTTATCCAGGTTGGTCTTCCAAGCACCTTTTATATTCAGTGTTGAAAACAGAAAGTAGAAGAATATCATCCTAATTATTAAGCAACAACAAAATGCCCAAATCTTATCATTAATTTTCTTTTTTTTTTCAATGTTCCCCCTCCTTCTTTTCAAAGTGCATCTTAAAATAGAGGAAATTTGTAAACAAAATCGTCCCCTCTTCTCCCCCCTCCCCAGCTCAATTGCAAGGTTTACAAACTAAGATTTCTTAAATTCCAATACATTCTTTGTACTCCTCTAGATGAGTACATGCTCAAGCTCACCCATTAAGGTAACTGATCATTTATTTTTTATTTTGGAGATTAAAGATATTGTAACTCTTTAATCTCCCAGAGCTGGTATAAGGTCAGCTATGTGGTGGACATAGAAATCAGGAACCATCTTGTTCCTGGAAGAACAGACATTTTGCTGGTTGCCTTTCACATCCTCCAGGCTGAAGACCCCTGTAAGAGTCAAGATGGTCTTGAGGCCACAGATAACCCCCAGGAGGATGTCTGTGTCTAGACGATCTCCCACCATGACGGTGCGGTCTGGATTGAGGCCGAACTCCTTGGCCACACAGCGGAAGATGAACCGGCTGGGCTTACCTATGATCTCTGCTTGCTGCTGCGCAGCCATCTCCACTGCTTGGACTAGACAGCCAGTACCTGCAATGTAACTTCCGCTTTCCAGCGGGAGTCGGTTGTCTATGTTGGTGCCCATGAAGAGGCAGGCCGGTTGTTGGAGGTAGCTTATGGCCTTGGTCAGCTTGGCGTAGCTGAAGTGGGGGTCACTACCACGGCACCGATGCCAGAATCCAGGGACTTGGCCAGCCAGTCTCCCGCCCTGCAGGGGTTCTGGACCCACACCCACCCTCAAGATGACCACTGCCTCCAGCTCGGTGGCCAGTGCCGGGCTGCCCAGCACTTACACCTTGGCCGGACTCCGCCGCCCTCCAGGTGCTGCTGGAGGTAGACGGCAGTACAGTAGGCTGTGCCAAAGACCTCGAGAAGCCCAGGCGCTGCAGCGTGTAGGCCTCAGGGGTCTTGCTGCTGTTGTTGGTCACGAAGCCCAGCTGCTTGCTCCGGGTCCACAGCACGGTCGGGCACGCCGTGGTCTCCCCTCACCACAACACGCAATCGCAGTAGAAGAGCAGCGTGTCCACTTCGGCCAGCAGTGCCTGCGCCCTATCGGTGCAGAGCCAGATGCAGCAGCCATCGTCGCTGCCCGCCTCAGCCTCCTCCATCGCTCCCCCTGCTGCTCCACAGCCTAATCCGCCAACACCAGTCCCAGCCCTGGCCCTGGACTGGCTTCTTATAATTAATTTTCACTACTTTGTGAGATATTTCCATTTTATGTATAATTCATGATTTCAACACAACTTCAGAAGTAGAAGAAATAAGGTGCTGGGAAACAAGGACCTCTATCTCTGCTGTAATTGTGCTGTAGTCTTGACCAATTTATGTTAGATTTTCCTTACTGTCACTAGCCTGACATTAGAAGAATACCTACAGTCACTACAAAGATAAAATAATGATTTAACCATTTGTCTAGTGAAATCAAGACAGGTCAAAAGTTGATCTGACAATTCAAAGATAGGTATAAATACACCAAATTGAAAAGCAGTAAGGCCAACATGTTGCTGAATGTTTTTAATATAGGATATCATGAGACAATTATAAAGAATTTGTTGCTTAAGTTATAAGACCCGCCCATTCCTGCATTGGTAGAGATTGCTTTCAGGTAAGAAAAACGTTTTTTACTAATGCAGATCAGAATTTTTCTGGGGGGAATCTATAGTCCTAGAAAGTTTCAGAGAAAAATAAAAAGTTAAATGATTTGCCCAGGGTCAAATAGTATATAACAGAAGAAGGATTTGAGTTCAGGTATACTTAGTTTCTAAGTCTGACTGTCCACCATGAGACATGGTCTCTTAGGTCTAAAATCAATTTATATAACAGTATTATATACACTTCTAAATGAAGATAAAGCAATGGAGGATTTGAGAAGGTGATAGGTAAATATTAATGAAAGTCTTGCTAGGTAAATTTCACATTCCTAGGCTTAGTAAAATAAAATCTCAAATGCCCCCCAAATTAGAGGCTGTTAGACTGTTCCTTAGTTTACCCAATAAATACCCAATATATAATAAATACCCAATATTACAATCAGTTTTACTACATTATCTGGCGTTTCTAAATGAATCTCAGCCAGGCTTTATGTGATGGCCACATTTTATTCTTTTTTAATGCCTAAGAGCTTTTCAACAAATAGAAATAATGGGTTCCCATGATCTCCAGAACTTTTTTCTGCAATTTTTTTTTGCTGAAATTCAGTAAAATAACTAGCATAAGGATAGTCATACAAAAAGTAATCATTTACCCTGATATAGATAAGTGTTTTCAATAGCTCAATTAATTTTGATAATCTGTACCTTAAAACTGTGGCTCTGACAGCACCTAGACTGAATAATAAAAAGATGTAATGGTAATTAATTTGTTTGATCAGATGTTAAGTAGATCCTAGTAACCTAGTGTTAAGTATAGAACTCTGTCCATTGGTGAAAAGGTGTGAATTCCCAGAACTCTGTCCATTGGTGAAAAGGTGTGAATTCCCCTGTGACT
>JAQQSW010020879.1:0-10767 GCA_028646575.1 Pseudocheirus occidentalis | reverse complement strand
CAATATCTGTCTGTCTCTGAAATTCTCCTGCTTATAAACACTGGCCTTCTCCCAAGTCAACATGGTTCAGGGGAGTGTCTCAGCCAATGGCATTCTTCCATGTCAACAGGGAAATTCACACCTTTTCACCAATGGACAGAGTTCTATACTTAACACTAGGTTACTAGGATCTACTTAACATCTGATCAAACAAATTAACATCTGATCAAACAAATTAATTACCATTACAGGGATGAACAAAAGAATTCTAATGGTTTAACAATTTTTTTTAAATTTCAGAAAGCACCTTTATAAAGTCTGAATAAATGGCTAAATAACAAAAGAAGCTTGTATTTTGGACAGATAGTAATTGTCAGAATAATTCAGAGGAATAGGTTATAAATCACGAAGATATGGCATTCATTACCTTACTAAAAACATTAGTAATTTTTACTAGGTGAGAGTCTGAGCTAATGAGGAATCTTGGCATAGAACTGACAATCCATTTTGACTACAAAGGAATGCTTTGCCATACAAATGGCATGTGAAGGATAATGACAAACTCAGAGTCAGAACACCTGGGTTTAAATCTCACTTCTGTTACTTCCCAGTTATCATTTCACCTTGCTGAGTTTCATTTTCCTCATCTGTAAAATGGGAAATATAATACCTGTAGTAACTATTTTTTAGGGTTGTTGAATCAGTATAATGTGATATAATATTTGTCAAGTGTCTTGTGAATTTTAAAGCACTATCTGTATCTCTATATACATAGATAGATAACATTAATGATTAGTATTGCTATTAGTCAACAGCACTTATTAATACATCCTGGTTTGCTCAACTCAATTGTCCTTGGGTATAAATGAGTACTTTAACCTTACAAGAGGGTAAACATGAGGTAATAGCTTCTAGCAGCTACACAAGGACTTTCTTTGTTAGCTATTTTTCTGAAATGATTTCAAATTCAATTCAAATAAGGCTGAAATTTGGCAAAGATATTTAACCTGGGACATATTTATACAGATTTGGAAACAATATTATGGTAGAATAGTTCAGCAGGTCTTGAAGTTTAGACACACTGAAAAAATAGGAAGTGAGTAGCTTGAGGACATTTTCTGTAATCTAGTAATTCCAAACTACATACACACATACATACATGCATATATTTTATTTGTTAGGGATTTGCCACTTAGTTTGCTTTTATTGTTTTTGTTCTAACACTGGGAAATATAGAATTATTAGATGTGAAAACCTGAGTATGTGCAGTCAATACAATCTAATTAGTATTACTTTAAGATTCCCAGGACTATTTCTTTCAGTGCTTTTATACTTAAAAAAGATCAAGGAGTTCATCAGTGTAACTACTCCCTCTAGCAAGGCACATCATAACACCTCCTGAATTTTTTAACAGTTTTGGCCAAAACAAAGTAACGTTCCCTTCAGAATTTAGTTAAGCAATGGAATAAGATTTTAGTAAAAGAGCTTTCTCTTTTACAAAACAAAACAACAAAAACAAAACCATTACACATTCCAGTCGTTATTTCTATTCCCCACACGTGATATCCTTGTGACAAGTTCAGTTAAGTGTATACTCGGTTATATCAGAAAATGTATAACTATTGTTCATCTATTGTCAGAAGGCAAAGCACATCATCAGCTGAGGTCATAGGTAGTTGCTGCATTGACCAGTAATATTGTTTTCCTTCAAATTATAGTGGTTATTACATATATTCATTATTCTTACTTGGTTGTGCATCAGTTGTTTGAAGGCTTCTCAATTTTTTCTAATTCGTTCATATTCATAATTTCTTATGGCAGTAACATTTCATTGCATCTAGACAGTGCATTCCCTATTGATGGTGCTATTTTTTTCCTTCTAGTCTTTTGCTTCCACAAAAGTACTGCTATAAATATAGATTTTATTTTCATGATCTTTCCTTCTGTCTTTTAATATCTTAGAGGGATAGGTCTAGTTCTAATGTTCCAGATCAAAAAGTATGTAAAATTTAGTGACTCTTTTAGTAAAAATGGAAGGGTTCCTGCTCTTAAGAAGCTTACTGCATTCCAATCAATTACCCCATTCCTGATTAGTTAAGAATTATCTCTAAAGCTATAGTTTTGCAAGATTCCTCCTTTTAGTCTCTTCCAATTATGTAAACTTTTATTTTTAAGATGTATAACTACTTGAAGTTTATTGTAATAATAGCATAAGGTGTTGCTCTAAGCATAATTTTTGTCCAATTGCTTTTTAGTTTTCCCAGCAGTTTCTCTCAAACAGGGAGTCATTTTTATTTTTATTTTTGGAGGGGGGGGGAAGGGTAGAGCAATTGCGGTTAAATGACTTGCCCAAGGTCACATGGCTAGTAAGTGTGTCAAGTGTCTGAAGCTGGATTTGAACTCAGGTCCTCCTGACTCCAGGGCTGGTGCTCTATTCACTGTACCACCTAACCGCCCCAAACAGGGAGTCTTTAATCCAGTAATGGCAGGTAGGTAGCACAGTGTATGAGTGCCAGGCCTGGAGTCAGGAAGAGCTGAGTTCAAATTCGGTATCAGACACTGTGACCTGGATAAGTCACTTAACCTTTGTTTACCCCAATTTCTTCAACTATGACATGGGGATAAATATCACCTACTTCACAGGATCATTGCAAAGATCAAATAGGATAATATTTGTGAAGTACTTAGCATTATATGCTCACACACAGTAGGTACTATATAAATGCTTATTTTCCCTCCAATAGTGTTATGTTCACTGGTTATAAGACTTCTGTCTTTCAGGCCTTATAATATCTTATTATATCTATGTCCATCTTCCTTCCATAATGCTTACCACCTTGTGATCCAGCCAAGATTGTCATTTCTCTATTCTTCATGCATCCTCCCAACTAGAATGAACTTCTGCTTTGTTATAGAATACCTTATGTCCCTCAAGACGTAGCTCATGCGTCACTTTTTACTTGATGCTGCTACTAACTGCTAGTGCACCTCACTGAAAACTAACTTGTATTTTTGTGTAATTATTTTAATATTTATTCTGTATATATTTATGCATGAATTTTATACTGCTTACAGTCATTGTTATCATTAGTTATATAAGAAACAAAAGCTGTAACTACCTTCATTCAGAGACACCATTCACATTATGGCAATTTTAAATTATAATCTCATAACCTATTTCTAGTATATATGAGTGGTCCCCTTATTAGGGCTCAGCACATGATAAAGACACTCTTCTAATCAGTCTGCAGAGCATCCTTTCGAGTTTCAGTTAAAGGGTTAGGTGAATGATTTGGCTATCAATAATCTGATTAACTCAAGCATTAATGTGGGACTGCTTGCCCAACACAAGAAATTGTAGCCCAAATATGAAATGCCTCCTGACACATGGTCTAGCGTGTCAGCCATCACACTGAACTGCCTTTTAACATATCATGTCCTCCAGGAGGAGTTCTGAGACTATCAGTAGTCATCATGGCTCAAAGGTCCATGTTTTTCCGAATGTGAGGAATTCTCATTATTTCAAGAGCTTTTAAATCAGTAAACAGTAGAAGACAATTACAGCATAGATCGGTTTAATTAGTTTATTTGATGCCCAGAGCATGTAAATTTGCAGCCAGGTTGTTTCTGCTAGCTATAGAATCATAAATTAACAGCAATAATCTTGGCTGAAAAGATGACTGCTCTGTGTGTGGTAATCTGATAGTAGAATTTTAATGTACGAGGAAGATGATTAGAATCTATGAAGTACTTTCTTAAAGTACCTGCCATTGGATACCTGCCTTTTTGTGGTCAATGTAAGAACCCATTATATGTCAGGTTACCTCAATGCAATTAGAAAAAATGTAATGAATACAAATTTTCACTGTGTCTACTGTTGGTTGATTGTTTAGGAAAAAAATGGCACTTGATTTGGTAGAACAAAATGATGCTTTAGTTTAAAGTCTCTCTTTGAACCACGTGTCTCTGATGCCCATATCAAAACCATTCAAGATTCCTTGAAGATATAAAAAAATAGAGGATCACCCCAACAAACCAACCTTCTGATCATTAATAGGAGGTGAGGAATAAAACAGGGAGACACGCTCAAAGTCTTTGCTATCTTCACCACACATATTAAGCACATCTAAATGTAAAGTACTGTGTTAGGTGCTGTTCCAGGGGATACAAGTGTAGAATATGGGAGTAGTCCTTTTTTACATATTAAGTCATCCAGGAGAGCTATCCCTAATTCAAAATTCCCTGTAGGTCTGTGTGCACTCAAAACTAGAGATCACAAGCCCACACCAATGCTTTTGCTTTTTCTAATTGGTGAGAGGACACAGTTCAAAGAAAATCATGAAAAAAAGTAGTAAGAACAGTAGCAAGAGAACAGTTCTACCATAAGTCTGAGATACACTTCCTTATGAATACATACACCATTAGAGAGAAGAGTGGGAATATAATGGTATCATGTATGGATGGACACACATATAAGTACTATGAATTACCAGAATGTATCCTTTCTGAGGTTTTCTCCTTCTGGATATTGTACTCTGTTGATCCTACTCCTGGGTAATACATCAGGTTGGCATCTGGGTATTATATTTTTGCTCCTTACCACTGGTTAAGTCAAACCTCTGTAACTCTCTACTTCCCAGAAAACTTTTTCACTTATCTGTTAGTAAAAGTGAAAATACATTTCTTACTAGTTTTCAACATCATAAAAAAAATCCAGTGTTCTTAAAAATTCTACAGAACCCATTCTACTCTTAAATTATGTAGTTAAACATTTTTTCACTCAGAAAGCAAAACATGATTATATAAGAGTTTATGGAATTAAGAAAATAGTGTAGGTTTAGCTTCCTAATAAATTAAAGCTGCCTGTCCTAGACTTAAGAAAAGAGACTATCAAAGATAATCAATTATAATGACATTCTAATGGCCTTCCAAGTAGGGGTGGTTTCTCAATTTTAAAATAAATACACAAAATAGTAGAAAATATTATCTTTGGAGGACAAAGGATGAGACTTTGTGCCATGAGTGTCTGTAGTGTGACCATCATCACTGTAGTAATGTGCTGTTAGAAGCCATTGACATGCTAAAAATACACTACTTTAATAGTAATCCATGCATAAAAATCCATGAGAAAAGATATGGCATACACCTAATGAGTTCTGGATCTCCTCCATGCTCACCATTTCTTAAAAAAAAAAGAAAGAAACACCAAGACATCACTTTAAATCAAGGGTTTAAAATAAAAATTCCTGAAGTGAAATACATATAAAATGATGAAATTGCATCTTATAGGTATTAAATATTATGTATATATTAAAAGTAAGGTTTTTAGTTTTATTTATATTCAGAACAGATGCACAATTGTAAACACAGGGTGCTCGTAATATTCTAAGCACATATTTTAGGGACTTCCTCCCTTTTCCAAATCTCACTCAAGTGGAACATACACTCATTTCTGTAACAAAAATTCTTTCTACTCTATTGGCAAAATGAATAGCATCAACTCAAAATATTTAAAAATTTAGTCACATCCACATCCTGCAGCCTATAAGGAGCTTTCACGCTTTTGGGCTCGCTTTAGATCTTTAATACCCTTTCCTTTTGTGTCAAGGAGCTCACGAGGCGTAAAGAAGCACTGATAAACCCACTTAGATCCCTTCCTGGGCCGTCACCTCTCCCTGCCAAGCGGCTTTAGGTGGTAACTGATCTGTGACAGGCTGCCAGTCAAACAGAGCATTTCTGAAAGCTGACACAAAAGACTGAATGCTGGAGAAAGGATAGGAAAATAAGAAAAGAAACCCAACTGTATCAGTGCTCCCCACTCCATCTCCCTCTCTCCACCTCATCTCCCCCAACGCTCCCCTCCCATCCCTTTCAGTTGGTTTCTTTCTCTTTTGCATCCCTCCCAACCTCCTGCCTCCTCCCTTTCTCCCAGCACCCAGCCTTGCCCCTTTGCCCTCTCCACCTCTCCCCTGCTTAGTCAGGTTCATGTCAGGGGCAGCTTCCAGTCCGTGAGATAGGCATCAGCAGCCCTTCCAAGCTGGGGACTGCCCCAGTTTCCTGCTGATAATAGAGGCAAAAGTGAGAGTGACAGTCAGATGGAAACTGACACAGGCCTTCTGTCGAGGCTGCGGCTTCCCGGGGGACTAAGAAAGGAAGAGAAAAGAGACAGAGGGAGTTGAGCTGAAATGTCACTGCCGATAACCGCAGCAGCGCTCTGTTTTTCTGTGTGGGGTGTCGTGCTATTCCGCATGTGAGACAAGGTTTTTCAAACTAGGGAACACTTTATGTTTATTTTCAGCTGGCATGAGTTGGTGAGCTGGGGGAGGTCACTCAGTGACATCCTTACTTAATTTCTCCCAGTGCCGGGGAGAACCAGTGCTGTGATTGGGTTTGACAGTTTTTGTTCACACAGCCTTTTGAACGGTTTAAAGATGGATAAATCTTGTCATCTGAGTACCCTGAGTGATGCTTGAATAGCACACATTTTTACAACTGGAGATCATTTCTAAGCTTTCCTTCATTAAAATAAGGGCAAGTGAATATGAACTGAGAAATATGGGGATCATCTATCCCTCTTCCCCCACCCCACTATCCTGTCCTGTCCTGTCCTGTCCTGTCCTGTCCTGTCCTGTCCTATCCTATCCTATCCTATCCTATCCTATCCTATCCTATCCTATGCTATCCTATCCTATCCTAGGCACGGACCTATTGATATTCATTTTAAAGATTCTCTAGAAAGATTTTTTTAACCAAAGTTCTGATTTTGAATTTCATAACTACCCTCTTGATTTCAGGTAATTATCAAGTCACTATTGTACATCAGAGATTTCCACATTTTTACTTCTGAAGGGTTACCTTTATGGACAAGATGGGGTGAATGCCAAAATAAAACTATAATGCCAATTATATATAATGAATAAATGGTTATTTCTTAAAAAAATTATATAATAATAATTACAGCTTTTAGGTACCCAACAACATTATATAATCTGCAAACAGTCCTAATTCCTAATGACACTCTTATAGTCCATTCTACTGTGCTCATAATTTATCTTCTAACTCATATTACAGTTATTTGTATACATTCCTTATGTCTTTACTGTATTGTAAGCTTCTTGAGGACAGTGTTTATGTTCCTTTTCCCTTCATCTATGACTCTCCAGTGCTTAATAGGGTGTCTTGCCCATAGCAGGTACTTAATGAGTGTTCACTGGGTTGCTGAGTTTGATATATTCAAAAGTTTAGCAGTCACTTAAATAATAGTGAAAATAATTAAAAATAATAATGAAATATAGCTCAACCATATATACATATGTTTAAACACATATGTTCATATATTACATACCTGTACACTTCTCTCTCTCTTTCTCTCTCTACATATATATATATATAGATATATATATATATATATGTATTATAGTTTACAGAGTGCTTTTCTTTTAAAAATTTTGTGAGGTAAGCTAATCAAGTATTAACATCTTTTTATTTTAATAATTTCCACATCTTGACCAGACCAGAATTGCAGGAGATACTAATGGGCCTGATCCCACTCTTGATGAGCATGGAACATGAACATTGGCTTGTTCTATTCCCGTCTTGGGTAGGTGCACTCACCCTTCCTCAGGTAACCTAGTAGCCACCCTACTCCCAGGGGCTTACCACATTAATACTAACTTTATTGTGGTCATCTAATCTGCATAGCCCATTGCAGCTCAAGACTTCTGAGCTCAAGCAATCCATCAGCCTCCTTGGAAGTTGTGATTACTGGAATTCTCTATCACATCTAACTCATTTTTCCCCTCAACAGGTGAAAAAACTGAAGACCAGAAAGGTTAATTGATTTGTTCTGACAACTAGGTAGTATTAGAAAGACTCAAACTCTGATCTGACAATTCCAAGTCTTTCTATTATACCACATTAGAGATAAAAAAATAGAGACTCTTATCTCTAGTTCCTAGGGTCACCTCACTATTTCAAACCAGACTTAGTTCACTTCAGGCCACATTTGTTCTCTTTTCTCTTTGGGTCTAGCAAGCATGTTTGAAGGGGAGAGGAGAAGAGGGTTGGGAAACCCACATAGAGATTCTTTTAGTGATAAGCCAATTTGCAAAGTAAAAAAGAAATATTTAATAACCCCTGAATCCATGAAGTGTTTTACCTGCAATATCCAATTGCTATGCTCACACTGAATATGGGTTGTGTATTTATGAGATAGCTACATTGATAGTCAACACAGGAGCTACTAACTAGTTTCGGAGAAGGTTTCAAGATGCAATTTTTGAAGAATGAATCCTTACTCTCTTACTTTATGAAAATACATGTAGGTACTGTAAGCCATAGCTGGCAGCAAAACAACCAAGAAGTTGTTTGTACCTTTAATCTGTCACATAGAAATAATTCCTTCTGTTCCTAGAAAATAGCCTCCAGGTTCATTTTACCCAAGAGCCAGCTCTGTTGTATCAGCCTGTCCAACCTTCAACCTTCATGGGAGACTATAATAGTTATTGAAGTACATACTATTTGAGGGGAAGGGGGGAAGGGAAATCAGGAGAAGAGGCACAGTAGCTATATTCAAATATGTGAAGGACTTTCAAATGAAAGGGGGATTGGATTTCTTCTCCTTGGCCCCAAAATATAGAAGCTGGAAACAATTGGTGGAAGCTGCCAAGGAGAGAGTGTCATGGTGCAAAAAGTATTGGATTTGGAGTCAGAGAACCTGAGTTCATTGCCATTTCTGTCACTTACAATCTGTGTGACAAAGAAAATCACTGGTATTCTCTGGGCCCTGGTTCTCTTAGCTTTAAAATGAGAAGATTGGACTAGATGGCCTGTAAGGTGTCTTCTAACTCTAAATCTGTGATCCTGTGATCCTAGTTTTAAAAAAAATTCTAAAAGTTGGAGCTGTCCAAAAATTGAATGGATTGACAAAGGATTGTTCCCATCACTAGCAATGTTTAAATGAAGGCTAAAGTCAACATTGTATATTGAAAAGAGTATTAACTTTGGACTTAGAAGATGTAGGTTAAAATTTCACCTCTTATATTACCTGTGTAATCTTTGGCAAGTCATTTAACCATCATTGACCTCATTTTCCTCATCTATAAAAAGGAAGGACTTTGGCTTGATAACCTCTGCACTAGTTGGTTTCTTCCAGCTGTACTGTGATCCAATTCTAGTTCCATCACTATGATACATCATTTGTCATAGATTGCTTGGTATTAAATGGAAAGCAATCTTACTAAGCAGACACACAATAAGATGGTTAATTGTTGATAGTCCCTCAACTCTCTGAGACTTATTATTACTTCAAACAAAGCACTTGTTGGCAGAATGTCAGAAAATATAAAGGAGATATGTACTTGTCTAGAACAGCATGACTAGTGGGTAAAGTTCTTGGTTTGGAGTAAGGGAAACCTGGCTGAAGTTTTGTGTCTGACATTTTGAGCTCTGTATGAACCTACAAGGTACTCATGTATCTTATGCTATGTCCTACATCTTATTTGCTAAGTCATAGAATAGTGGGGATCTGATTTGGTAGAATAAATTCCCTATATGATTCTATAATAGATATTTATCCTTCTGTGGGAGAGAGAATTGAGTGTTAGAAAATTTAAGTTCTACCATTTGGCCTACTTTTCTTACATATTAGGCCAATGCTGAGAGAGAGAGGGATGAACATTTGGGTATACCTATCTTCTTCCTCAAGTGAACTGGGGCAAAGAATTTCCTGAGATCCCACTGAAGAAGATATCTGGAACCAAAGATTTCAGCTGGTAAATGTTTAAAAGTCAGTTCTCTGGGGGGGGAAGGGGGGGAATGTATAATATACTTCTAATTTTAATCTGTATAATTAGCATTTTTCCATCATTTTCTTAAGTCTAGGTAATCAAAAAAGCAATAAATCAAAACCTGATTTGTAGTTTTTTTTTTTTTGCCAGTTTCTGAGCTGTGAATGCTCAGACTAAAAATTTAACAATTCATTCTCATGAGCCAATTTTAACTGATTCCAGAATACCCTGTCTGGAACTCTGTCCCAAGAAGGCTGACAATTACCATCAGGTTAAGGAGGAAAAAGGAGAGTTTGTGACTTGTAGCTCCTTGCCCTGCCACAGGGAGAAAATTATTCCTATTCTGCTTTATTTTCTCCTCAAAATATTCCTATATCAAATGTGAGACCTACAGTAAAATTTAAAACTCTTCATTCTCCAGTGACAGTTAATTCCTGTAACAAAGGGGAAAGATCTCAGTGTTAAATCTTGGGGACTTTTCAAGTTATTTTCCTGTATCCACTTGTGTTCATTAAATTTCCCCAAAGCAGTTTACTACTTCACTCAGTTCCCTTTGTTTTGTTGGATATTTAACAAATAATAATAAATTATGGTAAATTATTAGCTTATCATTTATTCCTAGATAATTCATAGCAAAAAATTAACCATATACTTAAATGTCAGATTAACTTTGTTGTAAGTTTTATGTAATTATAACAGTAGACTCCACTCACTCAATTCAGCACTCACACATTTACATATATATGTAAATGTATACATATACACACATATGTACTTATACATAATTATACACATATACTTACACACTTACATATAAACATACAGACACACACATAGCCATGTACACACAAAGTGCTATATACATTTTTTTCCTTTTAAAGTAAAATGATTGCTCTCCTAAAAAAGGAGATGGGATAGAAGCTTACTTTTGTTAATAAACATGATTGTCCATTCATAACTTAAAACATGATGTTAGAGAGGTATTTTTCAGCCCTTAGCA
>JAQQSW010020878.1:0-10767 GCA_028646575.1 Pseudocheirus occidentalis | reverse complement strand
AGACACTTAACATAAAAACTAGCCATGTGACCTTGGGCAAGTCACTTAACCCCAACTGCCCTCCAAAAAGCAAAAAAAAAGATTATTGAATTTGGGGCAGCTAGGTGGTGCAGTGAATACAGCACCGGCCCTGGAGTCAGGAGTACCTGAGTTCAAATCTGGCCTCAGACACTTAACACAAAAACTAGCTGTGTGACCTTGGGCAAGTCACTTAACCCCAAATGCCCTCTAAAAAGCAAAAAAAAATCATAATGACTATAGTGAATGACTAATGACCAATGAGTTCATTTTAAAAGTAGAGAAATTCCAGGGGAAGAATCACTGGATGTGAAAGATGCTCTTTATTTGAATTTGACCTAATATTTAAGACACACAATTTTACAATTACTAAATTACTTGAATTTGGGCTAGTTGTGACTACTGAAAGATTGTGAAGGATTAGCTCATTGATTGAGATTCATGAATTATAGTTTGGGGAGCAAAGTACGTAAAAAATGTTAATTGATTGATGGTAGATTCACCAAATATACTAGAAAGAGCAGGAATCTTATTACTGGCACAGAAGCAGAAAGGAACTATTATCCTTCTCTAGCCCTGCCTCCCCAAAATACATAAACAAGGAAACAAAAATAATCTGATATTCCTTCAAGTTATCCTTTCTCTCATCTCCATTTTACTGACAAACTGCAGTGTGCACAGGGATAAAGTTCTCATTCTCTTCCTCTACTTCCTTACCCTACTCTGGCTCATGTTTTTTTTAATCTTTCCAACCTCACTATTTAATGAAAATTGCCTTCTCCAAGCTTATCAATGATCACCAAAATGTTTAAATCTGATCTCCTTCTCTCAGCCCTCATACTTTCTTGACTTTCCAAAAACATTGATATTTTTTATTATTCTCTTTTCCTGAATCATCACTCCTCCTTTGGCTTACTTAATAGAGTTCTACCCATTTTTCCTCTTACTTGTCCCATGACTCCTCTATCTCCTATGCAAACCTGCCTGTTAAATTTAGAGGCCACCATCCTTCCCCCACTATCATCAAACAGGGTCTCTTCACTAGCAATGATCTAATCTGCTTATATGTCATCACTCTTCCCCTTTACACAGATTATCTCCAGATTCTAAATATCCCTAAAATTATTTTTTAACTCTAAGTCCCTACCATCACCTCATATTTAAAGTCCTTGCTTAGAATTCCCATTATTACCTCTAAACTAAGATGAGAAAACCTGAATTCTTCATATCTCATTCCAAATATGCCCACCTCCCTCAAGTATTTAATTCATCCAAATAACTCCCATAACTTGTTCCTAGTGTTTTAACCTTGAATTTATTTATTTGCCCTTCACTGTCTCTTACTATTCCCTCTGTTAACACTCTGTTGCCATTTTCTCTTGTCTAGCATTATTGCAATAACCATTCAACTTTACCTCCTACCTTTCCCCTCATGTGTATTTCACACAATTTCAAAAGTATATTTTTTAGGCAACAGGTTAGGCCACCTAATTCACATTCTCAATAAAACACCATGGTTCCCTATGTAAAAGGCAAATTGCCTACAATTTAAGACCTTTTACCTTCTAGATCAAGACTAACTTTCTAGTTTAATATCAGGTTGCCCCCTTGCATTCCAGATAATTTCTAACTTTTCTCCCCAAAGATGATGTTGTAATGATCTTCTGGTTATAGCTGTATGAGTTTTATATCATTGCTAATCTTGAATACAATCTATAATTATCTTCACTTTCCATATTAGTGACATATCTTCAAGACTTTCTTGGAGTATTTAACTCCTCTGGGAAGAATGTGCTCTCCAATCTTACCTCTTTACTTCAACTCAATATTATCTCCCTCCTTTAATACTGATAGAGTTTAGATGGGAATAAACCATTATATATTGCCTACTACATACCAGGCCCTATGCTAAGCTTTTTTTATATATTACTTTATTTGATCCTCACAACAGCCTTAAGAAGTAGATGCTATAATTATCTCCATTTTAAAGTTGAAGGAATTGAGACAGAGTTTTAGTGACTTCCCCAGGGTTATACAGCTAGTAAGTATCTGAAACTGAATTTAAACTCACATTTTTCTTACTCTAAGTCAGTGTTCTATTCATTCCGCACCAGTTGTCTATGTGGCTGTTTTCTCCATTGCTCACTTTATTTCCACCTTTCATAATACTTCCCAACAAAATGAAGATTCTTTGAAGACTTTCATTTTTACCATTATATACTCAGTGCCTGATACAATCTCTTTCACAGAGATCTTAACAAATGTTGACTGAAGTGACATTTGCTTTTAAAGTTAAATATTTTGTAATATTTAACTCTTTAAATGAGTTATGCTTGACCAAAAGGAAGACATAGAAAGGATTAGTGGAAAGTTCATAAAGGTAGATTTTTGCTCAAAGGAGGATAACACAAGAAGTTATTATATTGGTATATCATAACACATCAAGAATTGACAATGCCTCAAAGCAAGATGGATTGCATGAAGTACCATATGTTCCTTTCCTTCTCACTTATCAGTCATTTACAGGCATTTCCAATTCTCCATGAGACCAACTGAAGTTTTCTTGGTTACCATGTTAAAGAGGTTTAGCATTTTGTTCTCCCTCTCATTTTATAAATGAGGAAACTGAGTTAAGTGATTTACCCAGGGTTACACAGAGAGTAAGTTTCGGGGCTAGATTTCAAACTTGGATTCATTGGGATTCTGTAGGAAGGAGACCAGATGGGAGGGGAGAATGGAATTCCTGAACAGGACAGATTTGAATTAACTGATATGTAAGGTCAAAGAATCCGCAATATGATAATTCAATCAGTTTGAAAAGAAAGACAACAAAGTCCAAAAATAAAGGAAAAAGAAATGGCATATTTTGAAAGCAAGGATAGTAATTGGTTAAATTTTAATGAATGTTCAAAACACAATTTGGAAGTAAGAAAAGAATAGTGTAGATGAAGTAATTTAATCTGAGTTTATTTTGGTTATAATATTTCATTTCATTATGAAAAAATAATCTGGTTATTGAACAGATAAGAGTGTGGTGTCATGAATATATAAAAATAACATTTGGATGCGGGCTCAAGAGAAAAGTGAGTTCAAAACCCATAACAATAATTACTTTTTGTGTAACGATTGGTAATGTTTTGACCTTTATGAACCCCAAATTTTTTCTATAAAATCAGTAAATCAGTATTTATTTTGTATCACAAAGTAGTTATGAGGATAAAAATGAGATTATTTATGCAAGTTATTTTTAATACTACTATAAACTCTATTGAACACCTTGTAAGTGTATAATCTACATGCACACACACACATATGATCACTGATGTAATTCTGGAAGGAAATTCAGAGATTATCTGTTCCAACTCCTTCATTTTCCTGAAACCAGTTAGTCATCAACCAATACTTTCTCACCTTATCTCTTTCTTTCCATTCCCATCATCATAAATAATGGATATATAACCTCAGTTCTGGAATATTAGGACAGCTAAGTGGTTCAGTGTAAAGAGTGCCAAATTTGGAGTAAGGAAGACTCTTCTTTTTGAGTTCAAATCTGACCTCAGATACTTACTAGCTATGTGACTCTAGACAAGTTACTTAACTCTCTTTCCCCCAACTTCCTCATCTGTAAAATAAGCTGGAGAAGGAAATGATAAATTGCTCAGTATCTTTGCCAGCAGTCATGAAATTAAAAGATGCTTGCTCCCTGGAAGGAAAGGTATGGCAAATCTGGACAGAATACTAAAAAGCAGAGATATCACCTTGCCAACAATGGTCTACATAGGCTAAGCTATGGGTTTTTTTTTCCAATAGCAAGCTATGACTTTGAGAGTTGGGCTATCATGAAGACTGAGCATCACAGAATCTAATTGTGGTGCTGGAGAAGCCTTTTGAAAGGCCTTTGGGCAACAAGGAGGTCAAATCAGTGAATGCTTAAAGAAATGGATTCAGGTTATCCACTAGAAAATCTGTTACTGAAGCAGAAGTTTAAATATTTTGGTCACATAATGAGAAAATGGGACTAATTGGAAAAGTCCCTCATATTGGGAAAGATTGAAGACAAAAGAAAAAGGGGATGGCAGAGAATGAGATGGACAGATTGTGTCATGGAAACAATAAGCATGAACTTAGACTTTGAGAGATAGTGGAGGATAAAAGGACCTGGCATAATGTGGTTCATGGTCCATGGAATCACCAAGAGTTTGTACATGACCGAATTACTGAACAACAACAAATCTGGATTATTACAATAATCTCCAAAGCATTTTCTTTACCTCTACTCTTAGTCTATGAAATGGCTCTCATGAGAATACCTATCTCCCAAGATTATTGTGAGGATCAAGTGTGATATTTGGAAACTATAAGCATAATTCTTAGCACATATAAGTGCTTAATAAATGCTTGTTCTTGGGGTGGCTAGGTGTCACAATGAATTGAACACCAACTCAGGAGTCAGGAGGCCCCGAGTTCAGATGCAGCCTCAGACACTTAACACTTACTAGCCATGTGACCTTGGGCAAGTCACTTAACCCCAATTACCCTACCTTCCCCGTCCAAAACAAAAAAGTCAAAAAGAAATTTTTAAATAAATAAATGCTTGTTCTGCTCCTTCCTCCTTCCCCTACTAATATGTACCCTGTAAATTATCAATAGAATTATTATCCTCGAACATCAATTTTAAAATATTACTTCTTTACATTAAAAAATCTTCAAGCCTTCATTACCTGTACTAATATGCCATAGGAACTTAGATTTATAGCTTTAGTGGTTATAGATATGGAAGACCAGGAAGCCCAGAGAGGTTGAGAGGATTGCACAGTTACATAGATAGTGAGTGTTGGAAGGAGGCATCAAGCTCCAGTTTTCTAGTTCTAGCTAAATCCAATTAAGATATATGTGTGTGTGTGTGTATACACACATACACACACATACAGACATATATACATACACACATACATATACATACATATATATATACACACACACATATGTGTTTGGTTTCCATGTTTGGTTTTGTTTCTTTTGTTTCTTTTTTTTTCTTTTCACATTATTCACTCCATTAGTTACAATGCTTCTATACAACCAGACAATTGTACAATGAGAAAGTATTTGCAGTTCCCATACATGATTGTATACCACCATGGGGGGGGGAGGAGAGAAAGGAGGGGAGAAAATCTGAAACTCCAGTGATTCTGTAAATGAATCTTGTAAACTAAAAGTAAATAAACAAGTCAATAAAATTTAAAAAAAAAATGCTTGCTCCCTTCTCTCACCCTCCCTCGTGCAAAAAGTGATTACGTCCTGTCATTTGTACCTTCATGCCACTTCTCCTATATCTTCCTGTCTTCTGTCACTGCCGCCAACCTAGTGAAGGTCCTCATCATCTCCCAACTCGTTTTTACAATCATCTGCTGATTATTTTCAAGATCATAAGTCTCACCTCACTATAGTCCATCCTTCATTTATCTGTCAAATTGATCCTCCTGAAGTATAGGCCTCTCCATGTCACAGACCTACACAATAAACTACAGTAGCTCCCTGACACTGTTAAAATTTCTATTCTTCACTTTGGTTTTTACAACCCTTTACTACTTCTTCCTACTTTCTAGTCTTCCAGACTTTTTTTTTAACTCCCCGTTATGCACTCTACGATCTGGAAACATGGGCCCTCATGTTGCTTCTCTTCACAAATATTCCATATGTTGTTGCTATACCTTTCACTTCTTTCTCCCAGTGCCTAAAATGCTCTCCTTCCAAAATTCCACCTCCAGGATTCCTATAAAACTAATCTCAAATCCCACTGCATAGAGGGAACCTTTCTCAATTCACCTTTCTTTCCTCCCTCCTCCATTGCTAGCACTTCCATCTAAGAATACTTTCTATTTGCCTTATAGATATCCTGAATGGATAAAGTTATTTGTATTTGCTTCCCTCATTACTATGTGATATATTCAGAGCAGAGACAATAACTTTGTGTTCATCATATCCTTAGTATTTCCCGTAATGCCTGATAATTTGGTCAATGCTTAATATATGATTTTTTTTCTGCTTTCTATATTACATTGTCAACTCCTACTTGACAGAACAAGAAGAGAGATTTTTGTATGCCTGTGTGTATTTTCACATGAATGATTTTCTATTGACATCCAAACCAATCTGTTCTTTTTAATTTTTTTAGGATTAAGTTTTTTATTGTTATCAACTTTTGTCTATTTTTTAGTTTATATCATTCATTTCCACCAGATTATGTTTTACAAATGTTCTCCCCATCTTTCCCCTACTCCTTACCTCCAAACAGTGATCCTACTGTATACCCCCTCTCCCATTCTGCTCTCTCCTATATCCTCCCCCATCACCCCTCTGACTTTCTGGTAGGGCAAGATGGATCTTCCTACCCCAGTGCCAGTATATCTTATTACCCAGTTGCATGTAAATAACAATTATAATTATAATCATCATAATAATTATTGATTTGATTTTAGAACTTCAAATACAAGATTATTTCCCATCCTCCCTTGTCATCCACCCTCACTGGAAAGACAAGCAAAAATTCAATACGGGCCATACATGTGTAGTTAGGCAGAACATCTCCACAATGGACAAATTGTGAAAGACAGACTATATTTCTCTCCTTCCTATACCACCCCCCACTTGCTTTGTCCCTGTCCCTTTACAGAAATGTGTGCTTCTAACAATTCCTCCCCAAACTGCCCTCCCCTCTGTCATCCCCACAGATAAATCATTCAATCTCTCTGACTCTTGCAAATGTCTTTAAGACATATGATGAGTTAGAGGCAATATTATTATTGTAAGAGCTTCTAAAATCTAAGAAAGCACAGATCTTTAATGTTTTTATGCATTTAAAACTTCATATAAGTGAAACTCCACCCTCCATTTTGGAGTAACACAAAAGGAGCAAGTATTAAGACATAAATACCATTTTTAAACCTTGACAAAGGCATATAGACACTACCTCCCTGCTCCACAGTGGTATTCATCAATCTGATTAAGACTTGATGAGCACCAAGTTCAATATTTGAAAATGAAGAAAAAATTGTCCATTTCATATTTTGTTCAGTATTTTAATGGGCAGTTTAAACTTCATTAATATCCCCAAAAGGAATGATCTCTAATTTTCCAAATAAATATTTCACCATTTCTCTTTTACAATTTGAGTAGTTACATAATTGCAGCAAAGTGTTGGTGTTTAGTCAGTCCAATTAATTTTAATTGTAAATGTACATTTCCAGAAGAAAATTTTATCAAAAACAACACCTTTGAGCTTTAAAAATGTGAGCAGTAAATCCTGATGTTGCCTAAAGTACTAAGAGGAAACAAAATCGTTATAATTGCTAATTGAGGTAGTGTTATACTTGAATATAGCTATTAACAGATGTCAAATAAATGAAATTGACCAGTTCATTAAATTTATTATGAATTCTAGAAAGGGGGGAGGAAGAGATAAGGACACAGAGAAGCAGAAACAAAAAAGAAGAATCACTAATAGGATGAGTTAAACTTCACCATTGTAAAGGGAATAATTTAATTGAATATTATGAAGAGTAGAATAGAAGCCACTAAAAACATTTTATTTCTTCTTCCCCATAATGTCTGATGAGTTAGTTATCCTGTCAATTTTATCTTCAAGTGATCCCATAAAGATCCTATCATTTCATTTTCCTGTGTCACCATCTGGGGTTAGGTGGTGTAAATTGCTACACTTGGCTAGCAAATCTATTTCTCCTGAAACTATTCAAAAGATTATTTTTCCTAAGGTACTGCTCCATGTCACCAATATGCCCCCAAATTTCAATTGCTCTACAATGCTAACTGAATAAAATACTCAGTGTGATATTCAAAACATTTGCATTTAGCTCCCATCTTCCTTTTTGATCTTTTTTCATACTTCTATTCTTCATATGCATCTTCTGTCTCTTTTGCTCATACTGTTGCCTAAACTTCGAAATACTTCTTCTCTGATGTCTTCTACTTTACCTTCTTCATTCACCATCTCACCTGTTGGAATCCTTCCCATCATTCAACATTCAGTTCAAATATTACTTCCTCTACAGTCTTCTTTACTTTTCAACCCACTGCCCCAAAGGTGAATGAAAATAATATCCCCAAATTTTAAACTTTAATCAAACGATGAACTTCTTTTATATACTTTTATACTGGTTTATATGTTTTTTATTCCTCACTTCTTTCTATAATTTACTTTACATTGTCTCCATAATGCTTATAAATCCACACTGATTGTCTATTATATAAAAAAGCCATAGTTTTGTATAATATATAAATTAGAAATTTTTCATTACATTTTTATGTGTCCATGTTTAATCTCTCCTACTATCACCACAATCTCTCTGAATTCAGGTATTCTTCCTTGAGTCCCCTGAATCAACCAGCATCTAGTATTTAATACAGTAAGTACCAAGTACATACTTACTGAATACACACACACACATACATATACAATTTTATTTTGTGTGTCTACATGTGTGTATGTATGTGCATACAATACAGATATACTTCTATAATATTCTATTTTGCAGGTATGTATGTGCATACATGCTTATGAATATATACATATATACACATATGTTTACACACATATATACCTGCACATATACATATATAAACACACAGATATATTTATATATAAGTCTCTATACATAGATTTAGATAGATAGATGGAAAGAAAGAAAGAAAGAAAGAAAGAAAGAAAGAAAGAAAGAAAGAAAGAAAGAAAGAAAGAAAGAAAGAAGATCTACAACTATCTATAGGTAGGTCTACATAGATACCCACATAGATATAGGTAGCTATAATATATATAGATAAGTATATATAGATAACTATAACAACTAATAAATGCTTTAGGAACAACTCATCCATAAAACTTTTTGAGAGAAAACTTTTTTCTTTTTACCCTAAAAAAAGATTTTAGGTCAAATCAGTGAATTTTTAATGCCCAGAAGACATTGGATTTTCTTCTAATCAATGCCCTGAAAAATATCCTGATCACGATGTCACTATATCCTCTACTTTGAATTTTGAAAAATGTCTCATTTTTTTATTAGTGTAGAATGAAAAACCACTGATATGCTCTTTCAAAGAAAATGGTCATGCTGAATAGCAGAATCTATATCTATTATTTTGCATTGGTAAATGTTTTCTTGCTCCAACTTATATATCTGTTTCAAGAAGGCAATTGAATAATAGTATTAAGTCATAGTAATGAAAAGATTAATATGGGCAAGAACCTCTGAGGTCATAAAGCATACTCTTTTCTTACTATGTTTATCTTTTCTTAACTATTCCCCAAAATTATTCTTTCCAACTGATTGAAAATTTTGAAGATCAGACTTGTGAAGCAGTCCATTTTGTTTCAGAAGATCTTAATTACTAGGAAGTTTTTTTCCCCCAATTTTCCCCCTAATCACTGGAATTTAATTTTATAAGATAGTCCAGGTGTGAACTACCTACACAGAAGTAAGTCAGAAGCTTGTCTGTATACTAAAGTTGTAGAAATTTGACAAATTCAACTCAGGTATTTTTAATTATAAGACTAGCCTTCTACCCACTATGCAAAACTCCCTCTATATTATTGGGTAAAAGTACTTTAAAAAATTTCCTATCTTTGGTGAATCCAAACCAACCTACTCTATAGTTTTCTATTACCTTGAAAATCATTCAGGGAGAAGGAGGTAAAGGTTACAGCCTTTACCTTTGAAGCCAATCAATCAAGTGTATATTAATATATAATATGTTGCAGGTTCTCCAGTACAGACTGGGAATAGATTGTTCATCCGTATTTTTCGAAGTATATCAATGACACAACAAGGCAATGTGTTGACTTGCCCATTAATTAGTTTTAAGAGAGGCATAATAATTGAAATCTAGTGGCTACATTTTCAAGATTATTGGAAATGACCCAAGATGTGTTGGATGATCTTGGCCTCATCAATGTCTGTTTAAACTCTGAGTTCTCCATAGCACTTGTAGCTACTTTCATGATCATTGGAAGAAATTTTCCTATTCCTCCAAGGAAAGTCTTCACACGCTTGGGATAGACAATCCCATAATTTAGTAATGGGTTTAAGGCCTATTAGTTACCCTCTACCTGAATTAGATCATCTGTCAGGAAAGTTTTCCTGGGGTGTGGCTTCTGCCCATGCTACTACTTCTGCCAGCTGGACACCAAAGGTAAATGAATAGACTTGAAAAGGGGTCAATAAATCCTCACACCAGAGGTTCTTGTCCTTCCTGAATGCCACAGGGATATATTAGTAGTGAAATAAATAATCCGTGGTCTCAAGGAGTTTATATTTTAATGAAAAAAATAAATACATACATAAAAATGAATGAAATAAGTACAAATCAATACAAAACAGTTAAAAATAAAGTAGTTTTGGACAGAGAACACTAACAGTTGGGGGATTCAGGAAAGGCTTCATATAGAAGATGGTGTTTAAGCTGTGCCATGAAAGAAGAGAAAGATTTTCTGAGGTGAGAAGAGATTGCAGATACACAGGGAGGGAAAATGAAATTACATTTGAGGAGTTTAGAAAAAACTAGTTGTATTGATTCATAGAATGGGAGGTTAGAATGATAGGCTGGGTCCATACCGTGAAGGGTTTTACAAGGGAAAGACAATCAATTCAATACAGGCTGTGGATGTGTGATTATACAGGACATGTGTGATTATACATGTTCATAGTGGACATATTGTGACAGTAATCATATGTCTCT
>JAQQSW010020877.1:0-10767 GCA_028646575.1 Pseudocheirus occidentalis | reverse complement strand
TTATTTGGAAACTAAAGTTAATGGTTACCCCAGGAGTGGAAGATCAATATATTGTGAATTGTTGATTGAATCAACTCCCTCTTAGGGAAACTAGGTCATTCCTTTTGTTAATTGATTGAATCTTAAAATGTGAAGCTGGTTTCTCCTTTAGGGAAACCAGCTGATTCTTCTCTTGTTCCTTGTTTCTTTCTGTAATAAGATATAATATTGAGACTTTCCTTGTTCTGAAGATTGTATATAATATTGTGAACTGCTGAAACTGTGAACATTGTACTGAATCTGATTTTGTAATGGAATAAGCAGAGTGTTCACTAATACTGTGTAATCCAAATCTTAAAGGTTGTTCACAGTAGCATTCTCTCAGGAATCTACCGCTGATTGGCTTTACCCTGGGCCAGTGCTGGTTCCTTTTCTCCCCCACCACTGTCCACAGTACAGCTGGGCCTGGCATTCCTGGTCAGCTGAGGTTCCTTCAGGCTTCCAGGGCTCAGACGCCCAATTCGGCTCACTATCCATGGGGTAAAAGTTCTGGTGGTTGGGGCTGAGGCAGCATCTTAAACCAAATAACCCCAGGGCTAGCCATTTGCTGTTAAAACAGAGCCTAGCCTGGAGGTGTTTACTCTTCACAGTGACAAAATCTCTTAAAATTTTTTTTCTAATCTTCTCAAATTGTAGGGGAGGACCCAGGTTATTCCCCTGTTCTTGTTTTATCTCCACCCACATTTTGTTTATCCTAAGGTGCTATTTTAACTTTTTTGTGGAGGAAAATCTTGAGAGCTCGGAATTTTCTGACCTATACCACCGTCTTCCCAGAATTCTCTGATTTTTATAACTTTGATTTTCTTGAAATAGATAATGAAGATAAAACATGAACTCTCTTTGACATACACTCTCCTGGACTGGTCTAGGTCTCCCCATAATCAGAACAGAATTCAAGAGTTCTTTCAAGAGAAAACAGATTAAGAAGGCAAAAATTGACAGTGCTAAAATCACTCTAAGAATGAAAGATGAATTTACAGTTAGATACAAAGAGATAAATAAAAAATCATAGATTTAGAGAGGGAAGGGACTCCAGGATCTTGGAGTCCAACCCCTTCATTTTGAAGCTGAGGCTTGGGAGGTTAAATGACCTGTCCAGGGTCACAAAGTTAATAAGTATCTGCAGCAGGATCGAAACCCACATCTTTCTGACTCCAAGTTCATCATACCCTCCACTAGTCACCACTGTCTCTCAGAAGGTAGTTTATTTGTCCTACATCTGACCCTCAGAGCAGCATCTGACTATTTTGGCCCAGATTCCTGAACTCTGAATACCAAAGCAAATACAAATACTAGATGTTATTCAGAAATATTTGGACGCATTTAGGTGATCTGGAGGCCATATTACCTGCTGTTATTAATATTTTTCCCTATTGGTTTAACTGTTCTCAAGGTTATATTAGTTTTCTTTCTCCTGAAATATTTGGAAATTTCTGTCTTTTTCCCTTATATGTCCCCTATTAGTCACCTTTCTTACTCCTTTCTCTTTGTTGGCTATTTTACTAGTGGCTATATTTCAAAATTGTCTCAGACTTCTGTCATGCTGGAGAATTTGCTTTTTAACTGACTTCAATATCTACCTTAATTGATGTCAGGGAGGGGAGCAAGGAGCAGAAATGACCTCAGCTGGATAATAGCCTCCTCTCATTAGGCCTGGTGGAGCCATATATGTGTGCTGGCACCCTGCCCCGGTTGCTTAGTTTCTGAGTTGTCTGGATAAGCATTATTACAGTAGTCTCCTGCCACACTGTTGTCCAAGGCAGAGCAAACTTCTAGCTATTTGCAAGGGGACAGAAGGCAGTAGAGTTGGATTCATCTGAAAGCCTCTGGGTTATATTATGAAGTCCTTCTAGAACATAGCACCTGGTCAGAGAGATGTGCTGAGTGAATGCATTTGGGTTTCAGGATTAGCTATTTCTGTTTTGCATTGGAGAGGCAGTTGGGGAGGAAGAAGCAGGGACAGGGCAGGGCAAGATAAGGCAAGAGTTTATCTGGGGCACAGTCACTGGGAGACTGGGGGAAAGAAGCTTGCTATGTGATAGTTTCATATTTTAAATAATTATTTTTCCTAATTAGGCATTAAACTCCCTAGTTTGTGATTCAAATTATTTCCCTGGTTCACAGTTCACCTGCTCTTGTCATGTGCAAATTATAACTCTAGTCAGTTGTCACCTTCATTGACTCAGATAGAATGACCAAATTATTAATTCTCAACTATCACTCAGACTTGAAAATGCAAGTTTCAGTTTTCTAGGTTCTTAGAAATACTTAAAGTCACTTCCCTTTCATTTCCTCTTATACCTTTGAGGCATAAAAAAAATAAGTGAAACTAAACTTTGCTTGCCTGGTATGCAATCCAGGGTACATCTTAAAAAATATTTGCTTATAAATGCCTGATCATTGAGAAGAAAATCCAGTCCAATAAACTTTTTATGAAGTTCCTACTATGTGCCATGCACTCTCTTAAGCACTGGCTATAAGATTAATACAAAGAAAGACAGTCCCTACCCTCAAGGACTTCGAGAATCTAATGAGGGAAACAATACAGAAATGGAGGCAGGAAAGTAGGTGGAAGATACCAGGTGCTTCTCAGCACAGGAGCATCTTATTCAGCGCAGTTGAAACCAGACAGAGTAGCAGATACAAAACAGAATTGGTGGAAAACTCCAGTTTCTTACTCTCTTTAAAGGAAGGCACTAGGAGGAGCTTGGTATTCCACTCTCCAGCTCTCCAATCATGGGGAAGAGGAGGCTGAAGCTTGAATTAGCTGCAAGGTGGTGAGATTAGAGGTAAGGAGCTTAACCTGGGAGGGGTGTCTTCAGAGGAGTTGAAACCAATCAGAGCAGTAGATACAGTGGAGAAAGTCTCACAGAAGGTAAGGGCAATGACTGTTTCATTTTTGTCTTTGTATCTCTAATGCCTCACATAGTCCCTGGACATAATGGGAATTTCACAAATGCTTGCCAATTGATCAATAAAAGTATTTGCACGTTTCTGCTTTGAAAATGTACATACTGATGAGTTTATCTACCCAAAGATGTAGATTATGATGTCCTAGAATACTGGCTAGTGTTTTTTTTAGCATGGAAGAATTATGGACTCAGAGATGGAAGGGACTCTGGAGATCAATTAGATCAACTTCTTTCATTTTGCAGATGAAAACTCTGAAACTTACAGGTGACAACTGACAAGACTGAAAAAGCATCGACAAAATCGATTTTCTCTTTTGCAGACCTGTGCTTCTTCTGCTTTTCACAAAAAAGAGTAGGAATTACCATGACATGAGGGTTAAACTGTCTTCAAATACACGAAGAATGTAGCTTCTAAAAGACTGACACCTGGAAATGAAAAAGGTTTAATGAGCTTTAATCTCCTGAGTATGTTAGTCACTTCTGGGTGGTAGCTAAGCAAAGAGTTTAATTTTAGGCCTATTGAGAATTAGGCGAAGCTTTCCCCTCTGTGAAGGGTAGAGCATCTGCCAATATGTGTTAAGAACTTCTCTGCAGCTTTTGACAAAGTAACCCACTTTCATCAGACACACACAAAATGGCAGAGTTCCCAGAACTAATGGAATACATTATGAGATTTTTAAATGGAAAAAGAGGGATACTCATTCACCATTGTGGGCTTTTCTTCAGAGGACATACAAGCAAAGATAAAGAGACCCTTGTAATTATTAAGAATCTTTCTCCCTTTTCTTTACTGCTGAACTTCTTGGAAAAAACTTTTCAATACCTGATACTTCCACTATCTAACTTTCCTGTCTCTCATCAACCACCAATTCCTTTGAATCTTTTGCTTCCTTTACCCTCCTGATGCTGCGCTTTCCAAGGTTGTTAAAGACTGTCATTTTTTTGAGTCTTCATTCTTGTCGAGCTTTTGGCAAACTTTGAACCTATGGAACACCCTATTCTACTGGCTGTCCTTCCTTACTTTAAAGTGGACACATTCTCTTACATGAATGAAAATGAATGAAAAAGCATTTAAGTGCTTACTGTGAGCAACGTCCCATGCTAAGTACTGGGATACAAATAGAAAAATAAGAAGTATCTTTTTTCTCAAGGAGTTCTTAATGGGGGAAGACAATATATATAGGAGGTTTCATCTTCAATTCAGATGGAAAAGTCCCATTCTCCTTAAGGCACAGTAGCAAAGCAGACGGCATTATTAAATTATGGCATTTCAATTGATAAAATTATATTCATTTTGTATGTTGAACAAACTGGAAGTAATAATGACTTTGGTGATGGGAACTCTCTTTTCTGAATCTTTAGTAACTGTGGTTGATGAAGAGATAGGCACCCACAGAAGCAATTTCAAGGTCAAGTTTATTAATGGGTAAATGTTTATTGACTGATTGATCAATTGTCTTCAACAAGGATTGCTTTCCAGGATGACTGTGGGGGTTAATCTGGAAGCAGGACCTTGTGAAATAGGTATGTTAAGACTGTATTTTATTCTTGTCTCCCTGGCCAACTTCCCTCCCCCTTTCAGTTAGTTTAGTAAGTAAATTTCTAAGTAGCTAGTATAAGGCAACAATATTAGTAAGATTGCAAAAGGGAGCGTAGAAATCACTTACGGACTGTCCCATAAATTAGGAGAGGATAGGAGCCACTGAAAACAATCTTACAAATTAACTAAAATCCTGTGAGTATGTGCTAAACATGGAAAGCCAGTTAAGTCTTAGTATAAGGACCTCTTGGTCCTGCTAACTCCCTGTGGTCTGTAAGCCTCAGATACAGTCCAGACGGGCACAGAAAAACCAGAACACTAGCAAAGCATTATGTTAATGAACGAATCCTAAGGTGTTACTGATAACTTTGAGATGATATAGATATGTTAATGAACTAACCCCAAGATGACACGGATAAGTCCCCTACTAAAACTCTACAAAAACAAAATCCCCAAGTCCCCTGAGGCAGAGAGAGGTTAAGTGATTGGCTCAGGTTCACTTAGTTGGTGAATGTCTGAAGCAGGGTTTGAATTCCCTACTCCAAGTTCAACACTATCCACTATGCCACCTAGTTGCCTCAAAAACGCTTTATTTTTTTTTTGGAGGGCAGTTGGGGTTAAGTGACTTGTCCAAGGTCACATGGCTAGTTTTTGGGTCAAGTGTCTGAGGCCAGATTTGAACTCATGTCCTTCTGACTCCAAGGCCGGTACTCTATTGACTGCGCCACCTAGCCGCCTCCCCCCCTTTTTTTGTTTGGAGTCAAAGATGCTTTATTACTATGTCACACAAAAAAAGTATTTCTGCAGAAACACATTTTATTGTATTTTCATATCAATACTGTCATATAGACCTCACAAGAAAAATAAGCTAGCTTTAAGAAAAATGCTACTTAATCATTAATGTATATTTGGCAAGAATTCTGCAGACTTTTAGACAAAACTGAAATTTCCTTTTTTTTTTCCAACTTATTAGGTCATATGTTGATACTGTTATGATGCTGAGTCCCTAACACATACAAATATATAACACAACTCTTCCATTTCTTAATAGACCATTTTCATGTGTGCTTGTGGCCCAAACACAAATAAATGAAAACAACTGTGGATCAACTTCCTGGTGATGAGTTTCTCTCTGAAACTGACTAGTCTTTGGATAACAAATGCTTTCCTTTGCTGGGTCTCTACTTAAAGCATTTCCAGTTGATTCCCATTAGCATATTTTTGGGGAACCCAGTATGCCTGGCACACCACTGTGAAGCACTGGAATCGGACATTAGTATAATTCCACTATATCACATTCTGAATTAGACGTAATAGAATTAGGAACATAACCTCAAAAATATCTACATATGTTAAGATCAAATGGGGGAAGGAATGAAATTTTAAATTAATTTTAAATTTCTAAAAGTTTGATCTGTTCTTTGCCAAATGCACATTGATGTCCAAATAGTGGTTCTCTTCAAAACAAACTTTTTTTTCTTGTGAGGTCTATAATCACAGGATTAATGGGAAAATATAGTAATATGTTTCTATAGAAATGTTTTCTTTCTCTCTCTTTCCTCCTTCCTTCCTTCTTTTCTTCCTTTCTTCTTTTCTTCCTTCCTTCCTTCCTTCCTTCTTTCCTTCCTTCCTTCCTCCCTTCCTTTGTTCCTTCCTTCCTTCGTTCCTTCCTTCCTTCCTTCTTCCTTTTTTCCTCCAGAACCTAGCAAAATGTCTGGTGTAAAATCAATGTTTAATACAATGAATAATTTATTGATCAATTGATTTATTGATTTCATGGGACTTCCTGCATAATTTAAATGATTATAATTTGCCTTATATGATACAAAAACACTTAATGAAATGGAGTCTACATTTTCACCCAGGCTTTGCTCAATATGTAAACTTCCCTGAGCCTTGATTTCTTCAATCATAAAGTAGTCATACTACTCTCATACTACCTACCTATTTCCATTACTATCTGACAGAGCAGAGAGCAAGTATGACCTTACTCTGCATAGGTGGGATAGATGTCTGCTTAGTATGATTTTAGGGACACCAGATAAATATTCTTGCCCACTTGCAAAACATCCCAACCAATCTTCCTTTCCCCTGAAATTTGGCAGTTTATTTCCTAGTTTATTCATTTTGCTTAAGGCTTCATCACCTGTTAACTTTTAAACACCATAGCAAGGGTAACATTCAGCCTTGTTAATCATTTGTGTTTTGGCCAGAAATGTGCAAATGTGCTCATAATTACTTTGGAAAGGTTTAGATTTCGATAGGAAAAAAGAGGGAGAGAAGATGAAAACAGCAGGGATTTCTTTAAGGGATTGCTCATAGACAATATTACAGAAACCCATAGAAGGGTCTATCTGTCAACACACCCAGGAGCTATATGAATACATATGTGAATACATAAAATATTATTTATAGAAATAAAGGTAAACCTAAATAATTGGTTAAATAGTAACTGTTCAAGAGTAGGTCATGTAATAATAAGAATGCCAGTGCTAACTAAATTAATTTAATTTTTTAGTATCATATGAAACTACCAGTCAGTCAGTCAAAAACTCTTAGTATGTATTAGGCACTGGAAAAAAAGAAAGGCAAAAACATAGTTCATGCCCACAAGGACCTCACATTTTAGTGAGACAGACAAGATACCAAAAAACCCTGCATATACAAGATACACATAGTGTAAGTAGAAGGTAAATTTTAGAAGGAACCAACAATGGGAGGGGCAGGTTGAGAGGGAGGCCAGGAAAGACTGAAGAAGGTGAAATCTGAGCTGTGTCATGAAGGAAGACAGGAGGCTAGATGGTTATGAAAATATTAATTTTTAGAGCTAGAAAAAATAATGAAGTTTACCTACTGGAACAAAAGAGCAAGGATTTTAAAGAAAATCATGTAAAAAAAAGTAGCAAAGTGAGAAGCCTAACAATATCACGTCTCAAACTATATCATAAAGCAGTAATTATCCAAACTATCTGGTCTTGGTTAAAAAATAGAGGTAAATCACTGGACAAATTAGGTATACAACACAAAGAAAAAAGTGAATACAATGGCATAATCTTTGTTTAACTAAAATACACTAGCTGCTGGGGGTAAGAACACATTATTTGACAGTTACTGCTGGAAAAACTGAAAAGTATTCTGGCAGAAAATAGGTATAGACCAACATCTCTCACTATACACACCTAGATAAACTTCAAATGGACCCATGACTTAGGCATAAGTGTTGAGATTATAAACAAATAATAGGGAAGAAGGAAAAATCTTTCCGATCTATGGGTAGAAGAAGACTTCATAGCCAAATAAAGGATAGAGAAAGGATAACAAAAGATAAAGTAGGTGTTTACAATTACATTTTTTTAAAGATGGGATCTTATTTGTTTTTTTGTCTGTGTTTTTTTTGGAGGGGGGAAGGTAGGGCAACTGGGGTTAAGTGACTTGCCCAAGGTCAAACAGCTAGTAAGTGTTAAGTATCTGAGGCTGGATTTGAACTCGGGTCCTCCTGACTCCAGGGCCGGTGCTCTATTACCCACAAAAGGTATATCCTAAGCAGGACTGTGATATGTGCTGGTGGGATCAAACAGAAAAGATTCATCAATCTTTGATGTGATTTTAACTTGCCCCCTGGATCAGACTTGTCTTTCCTGCAGAAATAAGAAAAGAACATTCAGCTAAGTTCTTTCTCCTAGACTTCAGGGTTTTGTTGAATTCCCTAATCAAGATCTGTGAAGGATCCTGGGAGTAGGTTTGAGAGTGGTAGAAATTGGGAAGAAAAAGGTGATGCAGCAGAGGACCAGAGTTGTGACAACAATAACAGAAACAACAACAATAACAATAACTAGCCTGTCTGTGGTGCCTGCTGTATGCCAGGCCTTGTGCAAATCTTATCTCATTTGTTCTTTGCAATAACTTTATGAGGCAAGCATAAGTAATTATTATTAATAATAATTATTATCCTTAGATGCAAATATATGATATAATTATTGTTATTTTCTATATTGTGATTTTACATAATAACAATTGCTAGAATTTATATATTGCTTACTATGTGCCAGACACTGTGCAAACATGATCTCATTTGGTCGTCACAACAACCCTGGAAGGTCGGAGCTATGATTATTCCTATTTTACAGTTGAGGAAACTGAGGGGAATAGAGATGATATACCTTGTCCAGGATCACACAGCTAATAACTGTCTGCATCTGAACTCAGGACTTCTGAGTTCTAGGTCCAGCACGCCTGTCGCTGTGCCACGTAGCTGCTTCATTACGCCAATATGAGTAGAGGGGCCTGGTGCTTGGGACTGAAAACTGAGGCAAGAAGCTCTCCCTGGCCTTGAGCACCTTTTGTAAAATCAAGGAGCTCTGAATGTACATCAGCCTTCATCTAGTTTCCCTATGTCCACCAAGCAAACCTTTACCACCTGTTCTTTGGTGATGTTTTAGCTATTTTTTATCCTGATTGTCTTTTTGTATAAACAGATGTGGTTGATTTCAGAAAAGTTATTTTCAATATGTGGAATTTAAAGTACAAGTGGAGCATGTGGTAGCTAGAACCAGATCAGGATAGTAAAACTGCTCAGGAGAAATAGACAGAGCCCAGTCCTTATCTAAACTATTGCACTTACATTCTATCTATACCAATATCATTGGTTTGCTTTGAGAAAGAAGGACGAACAACAACAATTATCTGTAGGCAGTGACTATTCTAAAGCACCTCCCTTTGTATCATGCTTGAGTTTTAGAGTAATCCTTGGGGTTAAGACACTGTTTCCAGGAATCAAGATGGCGGTGTAGAAGCAGGAGAACTCCACAGCTCCCCTCCTTACCACCTCAAATACCTATAAAATATGACTGTAAACAAATTTTAGGACTCCAGAACCCACAAAATTACAGAAAAACACATCTCCTGCTGAAGGCAGCCCAGAAGGGGTATGGGAGGGGTTCATGGCAGAGTGCTGGGAGCCAAAAACCAGCCATGTCTGAAATTGGGGCTTAGCCCCAGGGCGGTCTGGACAATCAGCAGCTGAAGCACTCAGGAGAGTGGATCACCAGAAGCTGTGGTTTCCAGAATTATCAATCCATAAGAACCAAGGACAAAATGAAAAAAGGTCAGTGGAACTTGACTAAATTTGGGGGAGAGAAGTGGGTCACCCCAGCCCCCAGGGGAAGAAAGCAGTGGAAGTGGCCCCTGCAGCCGTCTCCACATGGCTGCTTCAGAGCTCACCACCTGCAGATTGCAGGGGGGCCAAGTGATCATTCAGAGGCTAAGTGTTCTTGCATTAACCTGCCTGGATCGGGATTGTGGCCGTGGGTGGTGGTCCTGAGGTGTGTGACCAGTGAGCCAAAGTTGATGGGGGCTGCAGTGATGGCAGCCTCCTAATAGCTCTGGCAGCTGCAAAAACACCAGCAATTTGGGACAAAGCTCCCCACCCCTCACCCCAAGCCCCTGGGAAGCAGAGATCTACTGTGGCTCAAAAATCAAGTTAATTGGCTGGCAACATGAGCAGGCAAAGGAAGCAAACCAAGATCAGCAATCCAACTTTAGATTTCTTTTTTGAGGACAAAAAGGATCAAAGCATGGAACAGGAGGAAGACAACACAGTCAGAATTCCCACACCAAAAGCGTCCAAGAAAAATGTAAATTGGTTACAAGCCATAGAGGAGCTTAAAAAGGATTTTGAAAACCAAATGAGATAAATGGAGGAAAAATTGGGAAGAGAAATGAGAATGATGTGAGAAAATCATGAAAAGAGAGTCAACAAACTGACTGAAGAAAATAACACCTTAAAAATAGATTAACTCAAATGGCAAAAGAGGCCCACAAACCCAATGAGGAGAAGAATACCTTAAATAGCTGAATTTGTCAGATGGAATCTCAAAAGCTCACTGAAGAGAATAATTCCTTCAGAATTAGAATGGAGCAAATGGAAGCAAATGACTTTATGAGAAATCAAGATATTTTAAACAGATCCAAACAACCGAAAAAATAGAAGGCAAAGTGAAATATCTCATTGAAAAAAACACTGACCTGGAAAATAGATCCAGGAGAGACAATTCAAAAATTATTGGACTATCTGAAAGCCATGATCAGAAAAAGAACCTAGAAATCATCCTTAAAGAAATTCTCAAGGAAAATTGCCCTGATATTTTAGAACCCGAGGGCAAAATAGAACTTGAAAGAATTCACCAATCACCTCTTGAAAAAGACCCCAAAAAGAAAACTCCTAGGAATGTTATAGCCAGGTTCCAGAGTTTCAAGATAAAGGAGAAAATATTACAG
>JAQQSW010020876.1:0-10768 GCA_028646575.1 Pseudocheirus occidentalis | reverse complement strand
TTCTTTTTTCAGCAAGAATGCTTGAAAGTCCTCCACCTCATTGAATAACCATATTTTCCCCTGGAACATTATACTCAATTTTGCTGGGTAGGTGATTCTTGGTTTTAATTCCAGCTCCCTTGATCTTTGAAATATCATATTCCAGGCCCTTTGATCCTTCAGTGTAGAAGCTGCCAGATCCTGGGTTATCCTAATTGTGTTTCCACAATATTCAAATTGTTTTCTCTTGGCAGCCTGTAACATTTTCTCCTTTAACTGTGTATTCTGGAATCTGGCAATAACATTTCTAGGAGTTTTCTTTTGGGGGTCTTTTCTTCCTCTTTCTTTTTTTCAGTTTTTAAAAAAAATTGTTTTCTTGTTTACATCATTCATTTTCATGACATTTTTGAATTACAAATTTTCTGCCTGTCTTTCCCCTTCCCCAACCCTAAAACATCAATCCCGCTGTAAAGCCCCTCCCCTCCTCTTCTCTCTTACTTTCTGGTAGGGCAGGGAGGGTCTCCCTACCCCAGTCCCTGTATATCTTAATTCCTAGTTGCAGATATTGCAGAACTTTAAATTCTAGATTCTTTTGATTCCTCCCTTGTCACCCACCCCCACTGGAAGGACAATCAATTCAATACAGGCTGTGGATGTGTGATTATACAGGACATCTTCATAGGTGACATATTGTGACAGTGATCATATGTCTCTCCTTGCTATCCCTCCCCCCTTGTTCTGTTCTCTACCCTGTCGCTGTCCCTTTACTGAAGTGTGTGTTTTCAGCATCCCTCCTCCAGAAGGGGCTAAGAAAAGTTTCATAAGTTACTATTATCGTTTTTCCATATTGGCATGTAAATAATTCAAATTTGACAAGTTCCTTATGATCGAGGGAGCTGGGATTAAAACCAAGAATCACCTACCCAGGAAAATTGAGTATAATGTTCCAGGGGAAAATATGGTTATTCAATGAGGTGGAGGACTTTCAAGCATTCTTGCTGAAAAAACCAGAACTGCTTCCTTGCCCTGGGGGCAGATCAGCTGAACTGCTTTTCCTCCCCCAAATTTAGCTTGAAAGCTTGACTTTCATTGACCTTTCTCTTATCCTTATTTTTCCTGGCTTGATAGATATGGAGATTGCTCCAGGTGCTGCAGATCTGCTCTTAGGCAGACTCATGCTGGGACTCGGCTCCTCCCAACCACCCTGGGGGCCTGGCCGCAGTTTCAGTTTTTGGGCTGGGCTGGCCACGGCTCCCAGTCTGCCGTGATGAGCCCCTCCTGCCGAGTTGTCTTCAGCGAGAGATGTGTTTTCTGTATTTTTGTGAGTTTGGGAGCCCTAAAATTTGTTTAGAGTCTTATTTTATGGATATTTAGGGTGGTTGTGTGGGAGCTGCGAAACTTTGCTGTTTCTATGCCGCCATCTTGGCTCTGCCCCCACTGCATTGATTTTTGATATTTTGATGTGTAGTTCTTTACATCTAATATTTTTGTAACTACTGTATATATTCTTTTCTTGGTCCTGCTGACTTTACTCTGCATCAATTCTTACAAATTTCTCCAAGCTCCTCTGTATTCATCATACACATCATTTCTTATAGTACAGTAATATTCCACTGCATTCATGTACTGCAATTTGTTTAGCCACTCCCTAATGAATGGACATATTCCTAAAAGGGTTGCTATAAAATATCTGGAAGTATTTGAAGTATTCAGTGTCATCTTATTGATTATTCTTGGAGTAGAAGCTCAGTAGGGGGATCTCAGCTTTAAAGAGTATGAACATTATGATTGCTTTAGTTGCATAATTCCAAATTGCTTTCCAAAATAGTTGTACCATTTCACAGTTCCACCAACAAAAAAGTATTAGTCCACCAGTCTTTCCACAACCCTTCCAACATTGCTGCCATTTTTGGTCTTTTTTTGTGCCAATTTTCAGAATGTGTGGTGAAATCTTAGAGTTGTTTTGGTTTAAATTTTTATTATCATTAGTGATATGATTTGGAGCATTTTTCATGTGATTGTGAATACTTTGCCAATCTTTTGAGAACTGTTGGCTCGTATTCTTGACCACTTAAGATTCCATTATTAGTTTTTTCTTCCTTCATTTTAGAAACAGGTATGATTTTGCATCTGGCATTGATTATTCAACCAAATAATCAACAAATGTTGGTATTTATGTTAGCTGAATATATTTTATTTTTTAAAATTTTATTTATTTATTTATTCATTCACTCATCTATCTATCTATCTATCTATTTATTTTTTGGATGGCAGTTGGGGTTAAGTGACTTGCCCAAGGTCACACGGCTAGTTTTTTGGGTAGAGTGTCTGAGGCTGGATTTGAACTCAGGTCCTTCTGACTCCAAGACCAGTGCTTTATTGAATGCGCCACATAGCCGCCCCATGTTAGCTGAATATAAATGAATGACTAATATATTTATTAAATGCCTCCTATGTGCAAAGAACTACACCAAGTGCTGGAGATACAGATAGAAAAAGACAACCCTGCTTTCAAGGAGCTCACAGTACAATACGAAAAAATCCTTTTTGGATGGCCATCCTCAGCCTATGACAAATCCTAGCAATTTTTCAGACCCAGAACACTGAAGGCTTCATCCTTTTATGGTTTCATGTCAATAAGCCACAATTCAGAGAACTAAGTGGAGAGACAGAATGAGGAGACTGCTAATGGGTTTTAGAAAAACCAGAGATCCATATAATACCATTCCTTTCCTCCATCATCACTAAACTACAATGACTTTTCTCCTCCCATCTAGGGATACATGTCTCTATATTTGTTTCTTCCCATTCAAGAATCCTGAAATGTTCAATTTATACTTTATTCCTCCCATTTAACTGCCATTCCTCCCAACATTTGTTGGAGGAAAACAGCACATATTGTGAGATGTTCCACTTAACACTGACCTAGGGATGATCCTCATTCTTGTCATAAAACTGTCAAAGTGATTTCTAAGGTGAAGGTGATATTCAAAACTTTTAAGCTCCTGAGAGTGTGATGGTCTGGTGTTCATTTGAATGTATGTGGCATTTACGACATTCTTTGTCTTTGAATTGTTTTTTTTTTTTTGGAAGTGGTAGCACCATGCTGCCCCTCCCTCCAGTCATTAACAACATGTTAATTAGCTTTCCACTTTCTGAGAAGAGAGTGTAGATTGGCAAGGTTGCAATGAAAAGATTAATTTTTTAAAACTAATTAACAATGTTAGTCAAGAGAGAGTTTGGAAGACAACGTAACCCTCCAAAGACTTGACTAACAGAGCTTGTTGGGACTGAGTTGTAATTAAAATCAGTTGACAAAAAGAAAGCAATTTGTCCCCACAGTTGTCATTGTTTATTCAGAATTATCAAATTAAGATAAGTTCATCAACAACAGAGAGAGAGAGAGAGAGAGAGAGAGAGAGAGAGAGAGAGAGAGAGAGAGAGAAGGAGGGAGGGAGAGAGAGAGATCTTGTGATTTACAATTTTAACATTCTTATAAACATCTCACAATGGGGGAGAAGTGAACCCTGAGATGAAAAGTTGTCAATAAGAGCACCTGTAAGCTAGGTCGGGACATGCCAGGGTAGCATTATGGACCACTTCACACACAGCCAGGTCCTGGCAGTTGCTTAGGAGCTCCGGTCACTCTCTCTGGTTACTGATCTGCTGTCCCATGTGTGTTCATGGACTTCCTTACACCCTTTGTTTTCACATCATCTTCACTCCTCCCTCAGCTACCCAGCAAACCACCTAAGACAATAACCCAAGAGCCACACCTATGCTGCTTTTTTCACCGTCCCTCTTCCCTCCATGTCTAAAAGTACACAATTCACTGAAATCCCAGGTTGATATCCTTGGTTACCTTGGGAGCCTGACCCTCACTGGAATAGAAAACTTCATAAAGACAATTTATTCCCTGATTTTGAGCTCTCTGATACTGGACAATTACTTGTATTCATTTTCTCTTTCCTCTCCCTTTGGCATTTTCTTTTGCTTTTTTTAGCTGAAGAGTAACCAGAAAGTGAAAATCCCAGTGTAGTATAAAGGAATAAGAAACTGATGTCATTGCTCATGGGACCCCTTTCTGGGCAGGCAGAAAATGGCCACCAAAGAATGATTTGCTTGGAAAAGGGAACCAGGGATGGGTGAGGGCTCACAGGGGAGGGTGCCTTTGAGCCTCATTCAGAATTGTGTGAGTGTCTCATTTGAGGCAGTGAATCTTTGTTCCTCCAGGCAAAGCCCATACTCAGTTTTTTCTTGAAAATGACAGTGGGGGTCCTCCAACCAAATGGTTCTGTAGAATAGAAACTTGAGCTAATACTGAGTTAGATGGTTGGAATAATTTGCATTAGTGGTACAGTCTGTGCCACACTGGTTTTGCAAGTACCCTTCTCCACATCCATTCCATTCCCAGAGTGGGCCTTCCTTGGCTTCAGCCAAAAACAAGACAAGAAATGATGAGGAACAGAATCCGTTTCTTTTGAAGTGTTTGTGCCCAAACTGGAGAATATGATGAGATGTTTATCTTTTTTTCCTATCTGAAATTCTATTTAAAATGTTTCCCAGCTCCCTTCATGCCTCTTCTACCTTTGGCTGGATGTTTCCTATAAACTTTGGCCATCTGGATATAATCAGTCTCTCACAATGAAATGGAGCAGGTCTGTTGCTCTAAAAACCCTCAAATTAATATAGGGAGTGATCCTCTGGCTTGAAAGCTATATCAGAGAATCAGAACCACAGAATGTGGTCCTGGAGGCCTTCCCAGACACTTTGTATCTGCATGAGAGTCTTTTCTGCCACACACCCAACAAGTGGTCCTCCAACCATGTTCAATTTCAGTGGTAGGGGTCCCAGACCCTGCTGCAGCAGCACATTTACAGATGGATAACTAATGGTGGGGGAAAAAGTTTTATTTTCTGATATGCCTAAATTTACTTATTGGCATCTTCTCAGACTCACCCTCTGATCCTGATGCTTATTCCCTGTGTGACCCTGGGGCTCAGTTTCTTCAATTGTAAGAGGAGAGGTTGGCCTAGATGGTCTCTGAGTTCCTATGAAGTCTTTAACTACCTGAAGACAGCAGTCATTGTGGATGGCAGAGGAAAGAGCCCTGAGCCAGGAGTCAGTGAGTTCTAATCCCAATCTAGTCTCAATGCTTACTATCAATGTGACCCTGGCCAAGTCATTTATTAATGATAACAAGGGCCCAAATTCACATATTAGTGTTTGTAGAAATGGTCAAGGGACTTCAACTTTTTTCAGCTCTATAAAAGCACTAATCAATGTTTACCAAAACCAGACATTTTGTATGGAGACTTTTGGTTGATAAAAGAGATTTTGATTGGTAGATGCTCTAGCCTAGAGGCACCAGAAGGTAATTGGGAACTATTTAACCAAATAAATAAAAATATAATAGAACATAGACAATGTTAATATGTGTTTTTTTAAGTTAACATGGGCAGGGATCCTTATGATGTGTTTTAGCGGCCCTGTCACCTCCCAGACCTACCCCAGTACCAGGGTGAACTTGGTTTGGAGGAGAGCTAACATCAATCCTTGTTTTACCCCATTCAGGCTATGAGCTTTCCCTCTCCTAATAGCTCTGCCACTGTGCTTAGTGTTCAAAGTCTCTGAGTTAATGATGAGCTTCTCCTCCAGCCCAAATGGAGGCAGTCCCCTATTATATTTGTATATTCTCTTGTCTATCTATTAACTAAGTAGGTAGACATTTTGACAGCTTATAAAAATATTTCCTCTACTAAAGTACTTCTCTAACGGTTTCTCTTGGCTTGGAGATGACTCTCAAAGCTCATGTCAGGTGAGGGCAAACTCTGGTAGATCTAGCCAACACAGAAAGGTTTCATTTATAGGCTTGGCATTAGCCTCTGCCAATGACTCTTGTCTGAAGATCAGTCCAAGTTTGGAGAGGCCCAGCACCAAGTTGGCCACAGGAGTTTGATTGTTTCAGCTAAGGAAGCTCTCAAAGACCACCCACCAAGTTGTCATGGATTTTCAATCTGCATTTCTGCCAGAGTGCCCACTCTGAGGGCAGGCTGGACCCCAGAGATAGGAAGTCAAAATCCACTGACTCTGTGATAGCTGGCAAGTTTAAAGTTGTACTTTAAGCCATTCTGAGCTAAAACAAATGAAGCAAGAAAAAAAAATCTGCTGTTTCTTCTTGACCTTTTCCCATATTTCTGTCTTCTGACCCCAACTAGATTATAAACTTCTTGAGCCCTGGACCCCCACATACTCTTCTCAGTTCTATACCTTCAGCCTCAGCAGAATCTTGGACAGAGAAGATGGAAGAGATTGATTTAGGGAGAACCTCCAATCAACTTGACCAGAGGTAGCAGATAGTGAACTGGACTCTGGGTCAGGAAGATGTGGGATCAAGTCCCATCTAGTCACTGTCTGACCATGGGCAAAACCCTTAACCCCTCTATGCTTCAGGATCCCCCTCTGTAAAGTGAGTTTGTTAGACCTAATGACCTCTGGGGTCCTTTCTAACCCTAAGTCTTGATCCTCTGATTCCAATCAAATGATTATTAAATTATTGCCTTTTGTTTGGAGGGGCATCTGCCCATGGAGGGTAGACATATACTCTGCCTTCTTGTTAAAAAGACCCAGGATACTCCCCTCATTGGTGACCAGTGACTTGGGCTTTCTCCAATGTCATGGAGCCAGTGAGGCATTAAATATTAGCTGCCCTCCCTTCCTAGGCATCAAGTAAGTCTGGGGGTGCCTTTTCTCAAATTAAGCAGAACCAATTTCTCCTTCCCTCTCACAGGGGAAGCACTTGATGAGGACTGACCAGAGAAGCTTCTGCATGTGTGGCCTGAGAGGGGGTTTATGGATCTTGAGTTCCTGGCTCAAGGCCTTCTGTTTTCTCTTTACTTTTCTGAACACAAGTCCAATCTGAGAATGTCTGGGGATAGCCTTTCTCTGCCCAGAATAGAAGAGCTTAAACCTTACTGGTGTTTTGGATAAAACACATGATACACAGAGACATATACTCACATGATGCTTGAGAAGAGGGATCCCTAAAATGAACTGTTGAAGACTGACAGGTTATCTGGTAGGTAATGTCCATTTTGAGAGCTCTCAAGAGTGGGCCCTGACTGCTTTCTCCAGGGATGCACTTCACAGACGAGCAGGAGAAGCCCCTGTGTATTTTCTTGTAGTTGAATGATTAGAGCCAAGTCATGAAAGGCTGGGAGATGTGGACTTTGGTGCCCTTTTACACTATGAGTTACCCAGACAGGGTAGGTATAATAGGAAAGGAATTGTTTATTCAGAAGTGACTGAAAGTGTCTTCCTTACAGAGGGAATCCCATGGGCTCTTTGACTGTCATTTGTATTTATCTATGCATGGGTTCCTATGAGTCCTTTGAAGCCTATGGATCATCTTGAAGTGTACTTTGAGGGCTTATGTGGGTCTTGGGGACTCTACTACCCATATTTAGGGAAATCTAGTCAAGAGCTGTACTCAAATGCTTACATGGGTCTGTTATCTCACTGTTTTGGGACTTCACTCTAAAGATACAGACTGGAACCCTTCTATACCTGCCCATACTGAGTCACTCTTCTGGATTCTCTAATAAGTTCACCATTGTGCCCAATGTGCTAGAGGTCTCTGGCTATTTCTTCTGACATTGGGAAGGGACTTTGATAATGTCTTGTCCTCTTGTTCTTTGGGGCTCCTCACTGGTTCTAGTTTGCAGTATGCTCACATCCACTAGAACATATCCATTAGCTTCTTGGTGATGCTCATTTTTAGTTCTTTGGATGCAGTTTTATTCTACACCCCACTTACGTACAGCAACTCCATTAGAATATTAGTATTAGAAAGATGAACTTTGGTTTTCAGTAAAGGAGTTTTTTTGGAGGTAATTCAGCCTTATTTCCAAATTCTATCCCTCCTTACCTCCCTCCTCTCCCCCTCCTTGAGAGAGTAAGCAATCACATAGGTTTTACATGTGCAATTATGTAAAACATTGCAATGCTAGTAATTTTGCACAAGAAAATTCAAACAACGAAAAAGAAAAAGTGAAAAATAGTGTGCTTTGGTCTGTACTCAGACAATATCAGTTCTTTCTCTGGAGGCAGACAGAGCGTTTCATCATGAGTCCTTTGGGATTGTCTTGGGTCATTGTATTGCTGAGAACAGCTAAGTCATTCAGTTTTTTGTCGTACAATATTTCTGTTACTGTGTACAATTTTCTACCAGTTCTGCTTGCTTCACTTTGTGGCAGTTCATCTTAGTCTTTCCAGTTTTTTGGAAGGAATCCTGCTTGTTATTTCTTATAGCAAAATAATATTCTATCATAATCATATGCCACAACTTGTTCAGCTGTTCCCCAATTGATGGGCACCCTCTCAATTTCCAGTTCTTGGCTACCACAAAAAAAGCTACTGTCAAGGTTTGCATTCACATCTCTTTCCTAGTAGAAATTAAGTTCTGTGGGTGTAGGGGCTGTTTTACATTTACTTGGAGTCAAGAAGACTTGGGCTCAAATTTTGCCTCTGACACTTAATGAGGTGTGTGACCTTGGACAAACTGCTTACTGCCTCTCAGCTTCAGGCTCCTCAGCTGCAAATTGGGGATAATAATAGCACCCTACCAGGACTGTTGTGAGGGTCAAATGACTGCAAAATGGTTTGTAAATTGTTGTGCCTAACAAAAATTATTCTTATTATTGTATTTATATCCACATCACCTGGCTTATAGTAGGTCCTTTATCAATGCTTATTAATTGCTCCAATTCTGTCCATGAGCCCAGGGTCTTTGGAGGTCCTAGCTCCAGGTTATAAGGGTGATCACTAAATATCCCATGACTTGAATTGGTTTTACCTTCCCCACAGCACACATTCAATGTCCTTTGTTGAATGAAGAATAACTATTTCCAGATGTCAAATAAAACAGGTCCTCAGTAACAAAAACCAGTCAATAGCTAGTTTCAGTTTGAGAATTCTAGATGACAGTATGCTAAATCAGCCTAAATCAAATCTGCTTGTTTGGATTCCTAGGCTGTGCTTTATCTTCCAGTCCAGTCCTTGCTCCAAGCTCACAACTCCCACTGGCATCAACTAATTGGTTCTTAGCATCTTCAGGAGCTGGGTAGAAGTGGGATGGGGATGCTGGGTAGATGCCTGTGAGCCTTTCACTAGAGCTAGCAATAGACTGTTCATACTGAGACCATCTCCTACAGCTAGGAAAAGGGCCAATGGATTGTTAATGTCTGCCCAGAGCTCATCAAACCTCAGTTACTGAACCTTTTTAGAGAAAGTATGCAGTTGACACAGAGTAAATGGCCCGGCATGCTACTTATCTATCACATTAAGAGAAAGCCAAGTTCTCCAGTCTAAGAGGCTAAAATGGAATGAAAACATTCCTGGTTAATTTTAGTTTACTGCAACCAGTAACCCATATAAATAGAAAAGTGACCATCAGCATCAGATATAACCATTCTGTTAGATGATTTTGCTTGATGTCTGGGGATAACACACTTTGTGGGAAGGGCTTTTGTTTGCATATTGTTTGGGGCATGCTGGTTATGTTTGAGCAAAGTGCCACAGAGGAAAAGCTTGGGCCTTGGAATTAGGGTACACTGAAGTGGGGGAGCTAGAATACTCCTTGCTCCCCACTGCCATTTCTAGGCTCTCTCTCTCCCGCCATCACAGAGTCATCTCTCCATCTTGGAGGTTCACTCAATCCATCTTTATCACCCAATCAGGATTCCAGTGACTATTGGTACAGACCTCCAGGATACTCTCCTTCTGTTCTAAACAAGTGCTGTGCTGCTTCTATCCTTTCCCTCCTTCCCAACTCCTGCTCTCAAGTGTAGGGTCTTTGACATGTGTGAAAGCTGTCATCAGCATCTCTATGCAGATGACCCTCTGATCACTTGAACATCCAACTGCCTATTGAATATCTTGAGCTGGATGGTCCATAAAAATCTTAAACTCAACATGGCTGAAAGTGAACTTGTTATCTTTTTCCCCAAACCTTCCCCTCTTCCTAACCTTTCTATTATTGTTGGGCCTGCCAAAGGGGGCCATGACACAAAAAGTGAAGAATATTTAATTTAGAAGGGACCTTTTAGTGGCTGCCCCCGGGTCTGTGCTTGACTGGGTCACTTCACATTCTGTCAATGAATATATAGCTCATCTCACACCCTCATCTTCAAATTGAGACCTAATTGATCTCCCTTCCATTTTCTTGACTTTCAAATCCATCATCTGCAGCTGGCAGGTTGGTAACTAAAGTTCGTTGTGACACATCTCTGCTGCTCAAGCACCTCTGGTGGCTCCCTATTCTAGTGTAAAATACAAACTCCTTGGCTTGGAATTTCATAATCTGGCTCCATCTTATCTTTCTGTACCTTTTTTAAACATTACTCCCTTCATGTACTCTCCATGCCAGCCAAATTAACCTCTTTGCTGTTTTCCCAATCACTATTTTGTCTCCCTTCTCTGTGTCTTGACTCAGGCTGTGCCTCCTGCCTGGAACATACTTCTATGCCTCTTAGAATAGGCAGCTTCCTCCAAGGCTCAACTTAGGCATTCACTCCTATGGGATTTCTAGTTAGTGCTTGCTCCCTAATGGAATTATGTTGAATGTACTTCTCTGTGTCTCCACAGTAGAATGTAAGTTTTTTTTTTAATTTTAATTTATTTTCTTGGTTACATCATTCATTTCCACAAGGTTTTGAGTTACAGATTTTCTCCCCTATTTGCCCCTACCCCCCAGCCCAGAACATTGATCCCACTGTAAGGCCCCTCCCAC
>JAQQSW010020875.1:0-10768 GCA_028646575.1 Pseudocheirus occidentalis | reverse complement strand
AAGTTCACAAGGTTCAGCACACCTCAAACACTTCAGGGCTTCTCTTGCCTGGAACTCAAGGATCAGCCAGGCCACCAACAAATAAAGTCCCATCCTGTTCATATCTTCAGTCAGCCACTCTGGAACCAAATCCAAGATCTGTCCTGTCTCTGTAAAATTCTTCCTTATAAGCACTGGTCTTCTCCCAAGTAAACAGGGGAGTGTCTCAGTCAATAGCATTCTTCCAAGTCACAGGGGAATTCACACCTTTTCACCAATGGACAGAGTTCTATATTTAACACTAGGTTACTAGGATCTACTTAACATCTGATCAAACAAATTAATTACCATTACACCCCTGCACACTCTGGCTCACTGGTCACACACTCCAGGACCACTACCCAAGACCATGGTCCAGATCCAAGAAGGTCATAGCAAGAGTGCTTAACCTCTGAATGGTAGCTTAGTCCCCCTACAATTTGCAGGCAAGGAGTTCTGGAAGCACCCATGTGGCAGTGGCTGCAGCCATCATGCTTCCTCCACTTCTCACTCTGAGGGTAGCAGCTGGACCACACTCTTCTATTTCCCCTGTACCAACAAAATTCTACACTGATGTTTTACTTTGTCTTTGGCATTTATGGATTGAGAAGTCTGGAAACTGCTACAGCTGCTGGTGATTTACTTGAATGAAGTCTGCTCTAGGTGGGGTTGGTCAGGGCCACCCTGATGCTAACACCATGGCTCAGATGGGACTGCCTTTGGCTCCCTGCATGCTGTGACAGACCCTTCCTGCCAGCCTACCAGGATTCCTTCAGTGGGAGATTCATTTCTCTCTGTCACTTTGTGGGTTCTGTAGCTCTAAGGTTTGTTTAGAGTCATTTATTACATGTATTGGAGGAGTTGGAAGCTGGAGGTGCTGCACAGAAGTCCTTTTTCTACTCTGCCTCTTTTTTTCTATTTGAGTTTGACTGATTGATTGATTTGTTTATTTATTTATGGAATAAAACATTTCCCTGACTGTAAATTTTTTGATTGCATATGAAACTGCAAATCTATTACATACAATTTGCTATTCTGTTTAAATATATAATAAAGTCATCATGTAAATTTCTTTTTTTCCTTTTTCTCTTTTCTCCCCTCACCCTAGAGGTGACTAGCATTAGACACAAATAGGATATACATATATATGTGCATAGATATGTGTGTAAAATCATTCATATATATGTATATATGTACAATCATCCATATACATCTATTTAACAGTACTTTCTCTTGATGCAGATAGCATCTTTCTTCATACGTCCTTTACAGTTAATTTGGGTGACTTATTTGCTCAATTACCCTTAAAAAATGTTGCTGTTACAGTATACAATGTTCTCTTCATTCTGCTCATATCATTCATTATTTCACGTAAGTCTTTCCATGTTTTTTCTAAGTCCAATGAACTCATCCTTTCTTACAGTTCAGTAGTATTCCATCACAATCATATACCACAACTTGTTCAGCCAAGAACCTTTCTTAAAATGAAAAGAAGTATTTATCTAAAAGCAAAAGCAAGATTTATCTGTAATGGGGATAAACTAAAAGCCTTCCCAATTATCAGGAGTGAAGCAAGAATGTCCATTAAACCATTATTATTAATATTGTACTAGAAATGCTAGCTACAGTAATAAAACAAGAAAAATAGCTAGAAGGAATAAAAATAGATAATGGGGAAACAAATATTACTCTTTGCAGATGATAAGATGATCTATTTAGGGAATACTAGAAGATCAACTAAAAATTAGTTGAAAGAATTAAGTTCCAGGATATAAAATAAACTTAAATAAATCATCAGCATTCTTACATATTACCAAAAAAATTCAGCAGCAAGATATATAAAGAGAAATTCCTTTCAACAAAATAGTACAAAATATAAGATACTTGGAAGTCTACCTGCCAAGACAAACTAGGAACCTATATAAACACATCTACAAAAAGCATTTTAAAAAAAGACAGATCTAAAAAACCAGAGAAATATTAATTGCTTATGTGTAGGCTGAGGCAATATAATAAAAATTACAATTCTACCTAAGCCAATTTACCTATTTAATGCCATACCAATCAAACTACCGAAGAATTACTGTATAGAGCTAGAAAAATAATAAGAAAATCTATCTGGAAGACCAAAAGATCAAGAACATCAGGGGAATCAATGAAAATATGTCAAGGAAAGTGGCCTAGCTATTCCAGATTACAAAGTGGTAATCATCAAAACAGTCTAGCACTAGTTAAGAAATAGAGTGGTAGATCAGTGGAATAGATTAGGTATGCAATACACAGTACTAAATGATCATAGTACATCAAAAAATCCAAGATTCAGGGGGTAAGAACTCATCATTTAACACAAATTGCTGGGAAAAACTAAAAAGTAGTTTGACAGAAACTGGGCATAGACCAACATCTCATACCATACACCAAGATATGGTCAAAATGGAAAAATGATTTAGACCTAAAGGGTGGCATAATAAGTAAATTAGAGGAGAATGGGGAAAATGTATATGTCCAATCTATTGATAAGGGGAAAGGTTATGAACAAATAAGAGATGGAGGAAATTAAGCAATATATAATTTTGATTATGTGAAATTTTAAAAATGTTTGTACAAACAAAACTAATGCTACCAAAATTAGAAGAAAGTCAGAGGAAATTTTGAAAGAAGTTTTTCTGATAAAGGTTTAAATTCTCAAATAGGAAACTTAGCCAAATTTATAAAAATAAAAGCCAATCCCCAGTCCATAAGAGGTCAAAGGCTATAAACAGTCAATTTTCAGAAGAAGAAATCAAAGCTATTAAGAGTCACATGAAAAAATGCTCTAAATCAGTACTGGTTAAAGAAATGTAAATTAAAACTCAGATATACCACCTCATACCTTTCGATTGGCTAAAGTGACAGGGACAAATATTGGAAGGGATTTGGAAAAACTGGGACACTAATGCATTATTGGTAGAGTTGTGATCTAGTCCAGTCATTCTGGAAAACAATTTAGGAGCATACTCAAAGGACTATAAAAGTGTGCTTACTCTTTGACAGAGCAGTACCACTACTGTCCCAAAGAGATCAAAGAAAATGGAAAAGATTTATTTATACAAAATATCTACAGCAGCTCTTTCTGTGATGGCAAAGAGTAAGAAATTGAGGGAATCCACATCAGTTGGGGAATGGCTGATCAAGTGATGGTGTATTGTTGTGATGGAATACTATTGCACTATAAGAAAAGATGAGCAAGATGATTTCAGAAAAAAAAACTGGGAAACCAGAATATCCTGCACAGTAATAGCAAGATTATAAAGATGATAACTGTGAAAGATTTAACTACTTTAATTAGGATAGTAATCCAAGATGGTTCCAAAGGTTCTATCATGAAAAATGATATCCATCTCCATAGAGAACTATCGAACTCTGAGGTCAGATTGAGCATACTTTTTTTTAAACTTTCTTTAATTTCATTATTTTGTGTTTTCTTTTGAAAATAGCTAATAAGAAATTATGTTTTACATAACCTCTAACGTACAATCAAAACTCAATTGCTTGCCCTCTCATTAAGTGGTGAAGGGCAGAAGAAATGGAGAAAATCTAGAACTCAAAAGTTTAAACAATGATTGTTTTTTAAAATTATGTGTAATTGGGAAATGTTTAATAAAATAACTAAATATATTTATTAAAATAAATAAAAGAGATGGGAAAATTACCTAGGAACTTATCAAATTTAAATTCCACTGAAAACCTGCAAGTAATAAATATGTTTATTATTAGATGAGATTACCTTGCTAAAAGTAAGTTCTTTGTTACTAAGGAGTACCCAATTGGAGCAATAGAAATATATTCATATGTCTCTAATTTACATAGAAAAGAAATTGATAAAATCTTAAAACTAAATATATAAGCCTGAGGTATCTATATGAAATGACCACATTCACACATACATGCGCGCACACGCACACACACACACACACTTAGTAAGGAAAAATACTTTATCCTGAAAAACTAGATTTAAAAGTCATAGATGGCCAGATATTGTCATAATGTCATAATCATCATCCATAAGAGCACCCTTTCAGTAATTAGAAATGAAGCCGCTTCTAAGAAGGACATGCTTTGCTTTTAATGAGAAATAAACATGTCTCTGTGTTTTATTTCAAATTTCAATTCCATTTCTACTTAAGGAAATGTCTCATAATGATAGAGGGACCAATCTGGGGTCAGAAAGATGTGGATTCTACTTCTGACACACACACACATATTATACAGCCTTGGATAAGTCCTTTAGTTTCTTAGTTTCCCCATGCAACTCTCTGAGATGATAAATTACAGAGCTTGTGCTGTTGACCACTGGTAAAGAAAGATCTTTCATTAGGAGTTCCTCATACTAATGAAATTACAGTTGCCATCCAAAAACTTGTGCACATAATAATTTTCTCTTCTTATGGTTTTCTAACATTTACTCAGAAACATTTGTGAGGTTTCACAAGCTTGATTTTTCCCCCACTAGATAATTAAAATGAATTGTTTTGACACTGCTCTCCAAAATTTATTATCACCAAGTAGAAAATAACAAAAATTCTGGGAGGCATTTAGTTGGCACAGTAAATTGAGCACCATCCCTGGAGTCAGGAGGACATGAGTTCAAATCTGGCCTCAGACACTTGACACTTGCTAGCTGTGTGACCTTGGGAAAGTCAATTAACCCCAATTGTCCTGCCTTTCTCCTCAAAAAAAAAGAAATCAAAGCTATTAATAGTCACATAAAAAATTGTAATAGAAGGCAAGAAATGAGGGAAATATAATACCATACAAGCAGACACTTAATCTTTGGGTCACTAAGAAATGTTACACTAAAAGAGCAGAGTTGCTCTACAAAACGCTAAGCTCATTCACCAGGTAGTGGGCAAATATATTTGTTGCAAGGATCAACTTGCAGTAGTGTTTTAACGCCATTTTCCTTGCATTGGATATTAACTCTAAGGCTTTGCTTACTCAGTCCAACATGTGTGTAAGATGAAACCCCAGGGTTTTCTCTCTCTCTTCCAAATGCAGACAGAAAGGAACTTCCTCCCCCATGGTTAAAATTACCAGTCTCTTGCTCAAAACCAGACTGGAGATAAAATGGACCTTTTATTGAGTTCAGGCCAATTACCTCATCAGCAGCCAATCAGCTCACTTTGAAGCTGCTCAACATCAGAAATATACAATGCTGACTGGTGCTGAAAATTCTCTGAGAGGTTCCTCAAGTTCCTTCTGGAATGTTATATTTTCCAAGTACCTGTGGAATGTGCCATGACAGGCATTTGAATGAGGAAACTTATTAGGGAGTGAAAACAACCCTACACTTTGAGTCCACTTAGTCTGAAATGATTGTCTTTCCTCTCAGTGGTAAAAATATGCCATAGGCAGGGAGGGACTCGTTCTCATCTTTGTTTAACCTTCAGAATGTCCTTTCTCTAGTGGTGCTCATATGATAATGCCAATGAAAGGCCTGCAGTATTACAGAAAGAAATGAGTCCAGTAAATCCACTTCAGCTCTTATTTGCTAGCTTTCATGGCAAGATTTCAAAGTTAATTACAGAGCTAAAGACATGACGAAGTATATTTCTGACATTCATCTCTCTCAGGCAAGGGTTGAGAAAGAGGATGAACATTGCTCTCAGATACAGGACACCTGTATCATTTAAGTAAAAATGTTAATTCCTTAATACCATTTTTATCTAGATTCACAGACTGGGAAAACTCAATGCATTCTCTGGGCAAATCTCACACACAACAACCACATCTGACAGTTTGACAAGATGGTCCGGGAGTGATATACTTGTATGTGTGGGTGTATCACCTTAGCCACTCAGAAGAGCAATGAATGAATGCTAGAATAAAGAATTGAGTTCATTTCAGATCAACACATATTTGAATGCTTTCAGTACTGAATATTTTTTCAATGAAAGCAACCCACTGGACTAGAGAAAATCCAGAGCTATCCATGACCTCCAATCCTCTGATTTGAAAAATTAGAGTGATTATCCCACATGACCAGGATACCCAAATCAAGTCCTTCTTCTCAAAGTTAGTGTTTCACTGACTATATTAAATAGAAAAGTTATTGAAATCATTCAACACTAATATTTATCTATAATGAGGACATAATGTTTTCAATACTTTTACCTCCAAGAAATGACTTATAGGAAAAAAAATAATTAGCAAAGTCATATATATATATATATATATGTATATGTATATGTATATGTATATGTGTGTGTGTCTATGTGTGTATGTATGTGTGTATGTGTGTATGTGTATTGTATGTGTATGTGCATGTGTATGTGTGTGTGCGTGTGTGTGTATGTGTATATGTGTGTATGTATATATACACACACATATGTATATATATTCCTGTGAAAACATATTCCCTTTTTTGCATCAAATACATTTTGTGGATTTATTTTTATTGCCTTATCTCAAAGTGTCACCAATTCTGAGCTTTGTATATCATCACCATAATGTTGCCCTAATCGGCAGTGGGTACTGTTCCTAGGAAGCTCTGACAGCAGACAGTACAGAGAAATGACTTTCTTGGAAGGGTTCCAGGGCAGCATGCTGTCAACGCATCCTGAGGATAATATTCACAACCCAGTGAAAGCTGCATAATTACCCAAGTGCTATTTTTAATTCATTTTCACGGGGTTCTCCATTGGAGCTCAGAAGCCACTACAATATGCTCAGATGCATATTCAAAGTGATTAACCAAGGAGCATTGGACTTGATAGCATCATGCCATTACTTCATATCTGAAGGTTGAGATCAGTTGAGCAGATATTTGGGACACCTATAGCTCTGATCCCCTTAAGACCATTAACTCTTACAACTCTGTGGGGATTTGGACATTGGCTACAGAAGGAAAGAAGCAGAGAAGAAAAGAGCTCTGAGCACCACCTCGTGATTTTGCCAGTTATCTTAAAAGATTAAAAAAAATCAAGGCAAGCTGTTGCTTGGGCTTCCAATGACACTGCCTTTGCAGTCATTCTAAAAAACTTTATATCTAAATATAAGAGATCCATGGGAATGTAATTCAACTTCTTTCCATGTAGCTTTTTTTATACCTACAATTGACATGACAACATTTCTTTTCTTAGCAGAATTCCCTCATGTGCTATATTAAAACATTTACAGATTAGTTAGTATACAGTCAATAAATATTTGTTGAAATGTACAAACATCTCTGCCATATGATTAATGTTAAGCACCTGCACTGATTGAGTGCTAGGGGAGTTAAAAAAAAATGAAACAAACTCCAGTATCTACTCACATGGAGTTTGTCATCTAATAGGTACATTTTAGTGACTAACAAGAAGTGAAACTTACCGACCTTCATTTTGAGTAGCATCAATAGCAAGCCTAAGCAAACTGAAGTGTGTGGCTGCTTGTTCCACCCCCAACTTCTCTACACCTTGTCATTTTCCCCATACTCAGGACTCTATACATAATCTTTTGATACTCAAGAGAGCTCCCATGACCAATTTATTTTAGTAACATATAGAATAAAAGGTTAAGTGCTGGACCTGGAGTCAGGCAGATCTGAGTCCAAATCCAATCCTAGTTACGAATTTTGTAATGCTGGGCAAAGCATTAAATCTCTCTCAATCTTAGTTTCTTCATCTGTAAAATGGGAATAATATGGCACCTACCTCACAGAGCTTTTATGAGGATCAAATCAGATAACATATGTAAAATACTTTGTATACATTTGTAATGGTAATGGAATTTGGAGATGCCCCTGAATTGGCTTGGTTTTGGGGTTGAGTGTTAAAACCCAGAGCTTGTGAATCCCACTGTGGGATGGACTTGTTGACATGATGAGAAAGGGCTGAACTGGGAGGGGCCATGAATTGAAAGAAAGGCTCAAGCCCAGAGAAGGCCAGAAGAAGGACTTTTGGGAGAGCAGTATCCAGTGTCGTTGAGCCTGAGTTGCTGAGAGAATTGCTGAGAGCCCATTGGAGCTGCCCAGGACTTTTGAGAACTGTCACCCAGAGCTTCTGAGAACTGAGGAGGCATGGCTGTGATGCTGGTATTTTGTCTGTCTGTTTTGATGTTGTTTTTCCAGATTCACCTGATGGTGGACAGTGCTGCTGTTGTAGAGGTCCTGGAAACTGGCTGTTGGTTCAGAAGCCCTGAAAAAGGATTTTCTTGTTCTATGTTCACAGAAATCCTGGAAGAGGGCCTTGCTGATATTTTCAGAGGTTCTGGGACTGTTCTACAGGCAGAGAGTGACTTGATGAGGGCACTGACTATGGCTTTGCTGAGCCTTGCCTCCCCAGGAACTGAGATTGCTGATGGCTTGCCTCAAGTGAAAGGGCCTTTCTTTGGGTTTTTCATGCTGAGATGATATCTTAACCTTGTTATGACTTAAGGGTGGATGGTCTTTTGTGCTCTGCTCCCTTTTGAGAAAGTGCTTAGTGTTAACTGATGGTATTATAATTACTTTGAGTTGAGGGGTGGGAAACCTTTAGCCTTTTTGACCAAATCAATGTACTTTGTCTATGATTGGAAACTGATCTCCATTTGAGAAGAGACTTTGACTGACTAAATGAATGTACTGTCTAGGGGTGGAGTAGTACCTGGATTGAATTGAGAACTTCCTTGTGAAATATATGAGTTATACTGTATTTTGACTTTGTTCTGTGAATGTTTGCTGAATAAATGGGGTTTGCTATGCTGGTAATCTGAACCTTGGAAGTCGCCTTTGATTGGCATTATAGCATTAAAGTGCTATATAAATGCTAACTATTATTTATTTTTTAATCCTTTATTATTTACATGAATTTTATTTATTTTTATTTATTAAACTCCTTTATTATTTATTTTTCTTCATCCTTCTCAAAATACTTGAAATCAGAATCTATGGGCTCTAAATACTTTTGAACCAAAGAACTAGTGCTATTCTAACATCATCCCAGCAATGCAGTTTGAGGCTTTTTACAAAAATTGGCAGATAGAAGTCATGTACCAAATGTCTTCAGTAAGTGTATATTAAAAAGGAATTGAACTAACAACTTCTACTGAACAACTTGAATTTTCACATCAAGCCACACTTCCTGTCCTTAAGTATGTTTTACAACACTTTTCAAAGTGTCAACTCCCTAGATGATATTTAAAACCACATAAAGATATGGGACATATTATATCAGTCAAGCAATTAAAATATAAAAACGGGTCTGCTTTTAATCCATTCCCTGTTTACTGTCAAATATTTAACCAACATGTTTTCACTAGAAAATAAACAGGAAGGTTAGTACATCTAAGATCTCTATTTAGGAGCATTCCCTGTCTGACCATAACTTTATTTTTCTTTTTCCATGTCTCCCAACGAACCTACGCTGTACTCTCATCATGATCTCTGAGCCCATAATACCTACCATCACATTGTCATCCAAGTTCATCATTCTCCTTCTGGCTTTATTTGTCTCTCTACTTATTCTTTGTCCCAATATCAAGTCATTGCAACATTTCTTCTCTAGAATTATAGAATTACTCAGTCTCTAGACCTTCTGCCATCCTATGCCAAATCCAACCCTACATCATCCTCACCAATTATATCTTTTCCTGTTCCTCCTTCTCATTCTCTTCCTAGCTACTCACTCCCTCCATTCAGCCTACTGAACAACTCCAGAGTAAAAAATGCCCACAAATGAAGGCAAATACTTAATCTATACTTATTACCATGCCTCCTAAACATTTGAGACAATCTAGCCAGTGCTCAGTTTGAATCATGAGATAGATAGCCCCAGAAAAATTTAACTGTTCAACTTCACATAACTAATATCCTCAGGCAGATGGGGACGTAGACAAAAAGTGACCACCTGGAGATAGCAAAATCTAACCCAGATGTCCAATATTTAAAAATCTCCCAGCAAAGTTTATTTTTTAAAAATCTGTGAAGGCAGCAGGTGCCAGTTGTGCTCACTTCATTTCAGAGGGCAGTTTAAAAGAGAAATGAACAGTATCAGGTTTTGTAAGCTTACTAAAAAGTATCTAGGAAATTCCTCCAGTTTTTCTCTCCCAGTTGTTTTTTATGTTCTGATTACTCTTTACTTTAAAAATACAAGTACCTGCATTGTTTACAAAGATGGTGCTATTGACCTACTATCAGTTAAGCTGTATTTTGAATTTCATTTTCCAAGAGCGTAGATATATTTCAATTTATTTATCTGTATACTCTCATCTTATTCTTCTAGTGACAAGTGCCTTACAAAATGGAGGATGTTTGTCAAAGATTCTAACTAATAGTTTGCAGAATGCTACAACCTCCTCCTTGTTAGCATCAAGCCCAAAACAACTGAGTTAAATGTTCTATATAAATGTTCAACCGAGTTTTAAACTGTGGTTGGAACGGGTCCATTTTTAAATCCATCAGCAAAAAGCCCTTGAGGTTAGAGATCATAGTTAGCTATTTTCTTTTTCGTTTGTGTTTGTTTGGTTTGCTTTTTGCTTTTTGGAGGGGTAAAGGCAGGGCAGTTGGGGTTAAGAGACTTGCCCAAAGTCACATGGCTAGTAAGTATTAAGTTTCTGAGGTCAGATTTGTACTCAGGTCCTCCTGACTTCAGGGCCGGTGCTCTATTCATTATGATGAGGTGTAGGCTCTGGGACTAGGACACCGCCCCCCCCCCTTCCCACCCCTTTGAGCTCTCCTTGAATCTTTGAGATACATATTCTGGGAAACCTCTTGAAGTCTGATTGAATCTTCAGGAGGCATTTGCAGAGGCTA
>JAQQSW010020874.1:0-10768 GCA_028646575.1 Pseudocheirus occidentalis | reverse complement strand
AAAAAAAAACTCTGATTTTCTCAACAATAAACAAGAATTAACTCCTGAATAAAAATGTAGCCTTTCCTAACTGGGACCCAGAGTTGTTAAATTGGCAAAATGTATTTTGCCAATTAAGTACTAAAAGTAAGAAGGAAGTTTTAATGAGAAAAGAATATGAAAAAGCTTCTATTAAAATCCCCTTTAATAATAAATGCTATTTTTGTTAACAGAGCAATTTCATTATGCTTCCATCATGATCACTTAAACAGGCATGATTGTATGTATAAATTGCTTATTTCCCCAAGGTTCAGTTTTGTAGAATTCCTCTCTCCTTGTGCTTTGGGTTTCTGGTAGGGTTTTTCCATACTGATTTCTAATACCGAGGAAATTATATCACCTTTATAGCAAGTTTACAGTAATATTAAGACAATTTGGCCTAGGGAAAGATTCCTTCCTTAGTCCCTTTATGTAGTTAAAGTTACTGGGTATTTAAATAATAATAGTTAACCTCTATATAGGACTTTAGGGCAGCCAGGTGGCCAGTGGATAAAGTGCCAGGTCTGGAGTCAGGAAGACTCATCTTCCCGAGAGCAGATTTGACCTCAGACACTTACTAGTTGTGTGATCCCAGGCAAGTCACTTAACCTTATTTGCCTCAGTTTCTTCATTTGTTAAATAAATTGGAGAAGAAAACAGCAAATCACTCCAATATCTTTTGTCAATAAAACATCAAATGGGGTCACAAAGAGTCAGGAATGATTGAAAAAACAGCTCAATGATAATAGACAATGTTCTAGAGGCAGCTAGATGGTTTAGTGGATAGAAAGTTGGGCCGGGAGTCAGGAAGACCTGAGTTCAAATCCAGCCTCAGTCACTCACTAACTGGGTGACCTTAGGCAAGTCATTTAACCTCTGTCTACCTTAATCTACTGCTGGGCCATCTCCAGATGCCCTGATCTATATCTGCCCGCTGAACTCAGATGGCTGTGGAGGAGAAAGTGAGACCTGTGACTTTGCACAGCCTTCCATCACTTAAATACAAATTCATTTGCAAGTTAAAGTCTCATTTTCCTGATGTCATGATCCTCTCTGAGAGCTTTCAAGAAGGACAAACTATGCCCAACCTTAATTCACTGGAGAAGGAAATGGCAAATCCCTTGAGTATCTTTGCCAAGAAAACCCCATATGGGGTTACAAAGAATTGAACATGACTGAACATCAGCAACATAGTGCTTTATAGATATTACTTGATTTTATTTTTACAAAAACCCTAAGAAGCAGCCACAGAAAATTAAAGCTCAGAAAATAACGCTTTTGTCTCCCCTTGAGACAGAATGACTACGTAGCCCAGTGTCCCAGTTATGAAGAAATAGTTCATGTAATTCCTTTCTACTTGATATGAATTCTGTTGTGTCCTATCTCTGGAGACCTGTATCCAATAGTAACTTAAGAGTTCAATCTTAGTTATTCAACACACCAATCAACTGTACCTTACATTCTCTCCACCTTGCATATCAGAAAGCTTTTCTGCTCTAGGAAGGATAATCAAGGGTATTTCTTTCAATTTGATTAGTCCTGCAGTCATCTTTAGAGCATTACAGACTACTTGCCTTTATAAGAAGGATATCTCATCGATGGAACCGGATTGGGCAGTCTTAAAGATGACTCGGCATACTTGTCAAGGGGATCTCTTGCTTTTCTGGTCTATAAGAGTGAGCAATAGGGGAAGGAGTCAAGATGGCAGCATAGAAGCAGAAAAACTTTGTAGCTTCCTCCATAATCACCTCAAATACCTATAAAATATTCCTCTAAACAAATTGTAGAGCTATGGAACCGACAAAGTGACAGAGAGAAATAAATCTCCTGCTGAAGGCAGCTCAGCAGGTAGACAGGAAGGGTTGATCACAGCATGCTGGGAGCAGAACCCAGCCCCATGATGAGTCCGCAGTTTTAGACCCAGGGCAGACACAATCAGCCACAGCTAGAGCAGACTTGGGGAGAGAAGATCACCAGCAGTTGTTGTGGTTTCCAGAATTATCAACTCATAAATGCCAAAGAAAAAGTAAAAGGTCAATGGAACTCTGATACTCTTGGGGGGACAGAGTGTGGTCTGGTCTCCGGCCCCTGGACCATGAAAAGTGGTGGAGATGGGGTGGCCCTGCAGCCACATCCACATGGCTGCTTCAAGGCCTCCAGCCTGCAGATTGTAGGGGGACCAAGCAACTATTCAGAGGATCAGCACTCTTGCCTTAACCTGATTGGATCTGGATAGCAGTCTTGGGTGATGGTCATGAGGTGTGTGACCAGTGAGCCAAAGCTGGTGGGGGCTGCAGAGACAGTGGCCTCCTAATAGCTTTGGCAGCTGCAAAAACTCCAGCAATTTGGGGTAAAGCTGTCCTCTCTGGAGGCAGAGTTCTACAGTGGAAAGAGCTCAAAAGTCAAGTAACTGAGTGGCAACATGAGCAAGCAAAGGAAGCAAAGCAAGCACAGCCATCCAACTTTAGATTCCTTTTGGGGGGACAAAAAGGATCAAAGCATGGAATAGGAGGAAGACAACACAGTCAGAACTCCTGCACCAAAAGCTTCCAAGAAGAAATTTAAATTGCTTTCAGGCCATGGAGGAGTTCAAGAAGGATTTTGAAAAACAAGTAAGAGAAGTGGAGGAGGGGCAGCTAGGTGGCGCAGTGAGTAGAGCACCGGCTCTGGAGTCAGGAGTACCTGAGTTCAAATCCGGCCTCAGACACTTAACACAAAAAACTAGCTGTGTGACCTTGGGCAAGTTACTTAACCCCAACTGCCCTCCAAAAAGCAAAAAAAAAAAAAAAAAAAAAGAGAAGTGGAGGAAAAATTGGGAAGAAATCATGAAAAGAGAGTCAAGAATCTGACTGAAGAAAATAACACCTTAAAAAGTAGTAAACATTCTTCAGAAGCTGAATTTGCCAGATAGGAAAAGAATTTCAACAGTCAGTGAAGAGAATAATTCTTTCAGAATTAGACTGGACCAAATGGAAGCACATAACTTTATGAGAAATCAACATACTTTAAACAGATCCAAACAAATGGGAAAATAGAAGGCAATGTGAAATATCTCATTGGAAAAACCACTGACCTGGAAAATAAATGCAGGAGAGACAGTTTAAAAATTATTGGACTACTTCAAAGCCATGATCAGAAAAAAACCTAGAAAGCATCCTTCAAGAAATTCTCAAGGACAACTGCCCTGATATTTTAGAACCAGAGGGCAAAATAGAAATTGGAAGAATTCACCAATCACCTCTTGAAAAAGATCCCAAAAAGAAAACTCCTAAGAATATTATAGGCAGGTTCCAGAGTCCCCAAACCAAGGAGAAAAATATTACAAGCAGCCAAGAAGAAACAATTTGAATATTGTGGAAACACAATCAGCTACAGGATCTAGTAGCTTCTACATTAAGGGATTGCAGGGCTTGGAATATGATATGCCAGAGATCAAAAGAGCTAAGATTAAAACCAAGAATCACCCACCCAGCAAAACTGAGTTTAATGTTTCAGGGGAAAATATGGTCATTCAACGAGGTGGAGGACTTTCAAGCATTCTTGATAAAAAAAAACAGAATGGAACAGAAAATTTGACATTTAAATACAAGAAGCTAGGGAAGCATGAGAAGGTAAACAGGGAAAAGAAATCATAAGTAACTTATCAAAGTTGAACTACTTACTTGCCTATGTGGAAAAAAGGTAATTGTAACTTATGAAACTTTTTCTCAGTATGAGGATAGGTGAAGGGAATATAAATGTATATATGTATACATACATATATGTCTATATAGGAAAGTCTATATGCATATAAATACATACATGTTTGAATGTATATATGTGTACAGGTATACATAGACAGAGGATACAGGATCAATTGAATAGGAAGGGATGATATTTAAAAGGTGAAATTGAGAGGTGAGAGAGGAATATAATGAGAGGTGGTGGAGAGAGAAAGAATAGGGTGAATTATCTCATATAGAATAAGCAAGGGATAACTGTTACAATTCAGGGGAAGAATAGGAAGGCAAAAGGGAATGGGTCAATCTTACTCTCCTTGAATTTGGCTTAGGGAAGGAATGACATACACTGTAAATTGGGTATCTTGCCCTACAGGAGAGTCAGGGGAAAAGGAATGAGAGGGGAGTGATATAGGGGAAGGCAGGTTGGTGGGGAGAGTAGTTAAAAGTCCACTCTTTTGCAAAGGGACGGGGAAAAATAGAGAATAGAACAAGTGAGCAGCAGGATAGATAGAAGGAAATATAGTCAGTCTTTCACAATATATGCACTATGAAAATGTTTTATGTAACTACGCATGTACAACCTATATAGAATTGTTTATCTTCCCAGTAAGGGTGGGAGACGAGGGAGGAAGGGAAAGAATCTGGTATTTAAAGTTTTAAAATCAAAAGTTTTTAAATTTTAAATTATTATTTATATGCAACTGAGAAATAAGATATACAGGCACTGGGATATGGAGAATCATCTTTCCCTACCAGAAAGTAGAGGGGGGATGTTGGAGGATATAGGAGAGAACATATTGGGGAAGGGAGTATTCAGTGGGATTGCTGTTTTGGGGTTGTGGGTACCCAAAGATGGGGAGAAAATTTGTAACTCAAAATCTTGTGGAAATGAATGATGTAAACTAAAAGTAAACATGAAATTAATAAAGAAGAAAAAGAAACAAATGTTAAGAAGTTTAGAGAAACCTGGAAAGACTTGTAGGCAGTGAAGCTGAATGAAAGAAGAAACAGAAAGAGAACATAACACACCATGTCTGCAATCATATGAATGGAGGGTCTGTCAAAGGAAATCAAACTATGAATCACTGAAAAACCACCATAGATCATGGAGATACTCTGGCAAGACCCCTACTGAGAGAAATTATTATTATTTGCTTGTATTTAATAACTAATGACCAAATTAGGGCCAAAGTTTCACCCCTTTTCTACTTCCACATCCAGAAATCAGTCAGTGTGGGAAATCTTAGGCAAAGACTTAAGCTTTCTAAACATCATACTACTTTCCCTTAGAATGGGAGCTGGGGGGCCAGTTAAGAGTGAGCATGAGTTTTGCCAGATGAGCCTCACAGCAGATGTTGGTCCCGTGCTATTCAACTTGTTCACAAATAAGGATTCCATTTAAAAAGAGGTAAACAGATTGGTGGGTCATGGAAATACAAAGGGCACAAATAAAATGTCTTTTTCAATGCCTTTCCAGAAAAAAAAGAGTAAGCTTTAAAAACTGCTCATCACTTAAGACTCTTTTCTGTACTTTCTCTCCTTTGGGCTTCAAAAATGGAGTGCAGCAAGATGTTGGGGGAGAGAATTCATCTTGCTCAACCTTCTCCAAATCAATGGTGATACATCAAAAACATAGTAGTGAGAGATATGTTCATCCACACACAAGCCTTAGAGTCTCTAGACCTCACAGACCTTCCTCCATTCTACTTTTCTTTTAGCTTTCTGACCACAATAACTAGCATTCCTGATTCATGGGAGTTTCCGCACGTGGGGATTATTTCTTGGGTAACCCTGAGTTCTAGAATTCCAGAGTCTGAGAGCCAGAAAGCAGTTTATATAGACTTCCAGCACATTAAACTTTGCAGGGAACTTCTTAGAGAAAAGGATCATCAACAGGAGGATCTTGTACCTGAAGGACTAAACCTCTGACATGACTTTTCAGAGGATCTTATCCTTGCCAATCTTCCACAAAAATTGTTCTGAGTTGTTCAGTGTTGGTATAAGGGGAATGGGAAATGTCTGTTCAGTGGTTCCATGAAGGATCTTTGTGCCAGAAAGCAGAGGAGGATAATGAGTGGATTAGACCATTTGAGTGTTTTTCCGCCTTATATTTGTTCATATGTGCCTAAGTTCCCCTTCTTCCTTAAGCAATTTCTGTGATGAAATAGTATTGTTAATCTCAATACCCATATCAGTGATTGGATATCTTTGTAAAATGGGACCCTAATACACACTTATGAATAACTTATGAATTATGAACAATTATGAACACTTATGAATAACCCTAGAAGACAAGCAATACCTAAGCTTTGTATTTGAACTTTCCCTGAAGAAATTTGGATGGGATCATTACAAGTCAAAGTGGGAAGGGGCTTGATTACTTTGGTATTCAGGCCCAAACATAGACCCTTGATTATCTCCAATTTATTCTGTATATATTTTGTTCATCCAAAATTGTTTTCATGTTTTGTTCTCTATTAGATTGTGAGCTCCTTGAGGGCAAGGACTACTTTTTGCCTTTCTTCATAATCCCCACAATTTAGCATAGCATCTGTCACAAAGTAGATACTTAATAACTATTTACTGACTGACCAATATTAAATATAATGGCAATAAATTAGAATCATTTCCAAAAACATCAGGAATAAAGCAAGAATTGTCACGACTTGTTTGATATAGTGTTAGACATGGTAGCTCTAACAAGAAAACAAGAAATGGCTACAGAACTAGAGAAGAGGAAACCTAAGAGTAACTAAGAATTGTTCTTGCAGGTAAGCAAACTTAGTAGGAAACAGCAAGTCATCTATCTTGATACCTCCAACACCTTGACCACTTTGTTTTTTTCAGATCCTCATAGGGACAGCCCAGGACTCTGAGCCCAAGAGCACTGAGAAGGGTAACATCAAAGAAGAGACTTTTACATTGGTTTTGCCACTGTACCCTAAGGACTATAATACTTTTCTTGCAGCTGGAACTTTCTGTGTGTGTTGTCTCCCCAATTAAAATGGGAGTTCTTATAAAACATTGGGAGTCTTATTTTTCTTTTTTGTCCTCATTACTTAGCACAGTGCTTTGAAACAGTGCAGATTTAGTAAATGTTTTGTTCATTCATTCAAACTGAGGGAATAAAAATAGGTGAAGAGAAAACAAAATTGTGACTATTGCAAATGATATGATGGTATGAAGAATCTTAAAGATTCAACTAAATTATTGAAACAAAGTTGTAGTATATAAAATAAATCCATATATATTATTGGCATTTTTATGTCTTACCAATAAATCCCAGCAGTAAGACATAAAGAAATTTGATTGAAAATGTAAGAGATGGGGGCAGCGAGGTAGCACAGTGAATAGAGCACTGGCCCTGGAGTCAGGAGGACCTGAGTTCAAATCCAACCTCAGACATTTAATATTTACTTAATTGTGTGACCTTGGGCAAGTCACTTAACCTCAATTGCCCTGCCCTCCTCCCTCCGAAAAGCAAAAAAGAAAAAAAAAAGAAAAGAAAATGTAAGAGATGAATTGAATTTGTTTCCACAGAAAATATGTAACATCTGTAATACCAGTGATAATCGTTTAGTATCATTTTGATCCTCAATAAGGGCCAAATCCTGAACCAATCAACCAGAAGAAGAGCCTGGACCTAACAACTCAGAGAATATCGCTTTCTATGTCAACAAGGACAGGTGGGGCTGACAAGAGCAGTTTTTGCTTTTAATGGTTATTAAGGATGCAACCCGTAACTGGAGACACTATCTTGAATAATGGTACTTTTTCTTAATATTTTATTAACATATACTATATTATGGAATGTTAAAAGTAAAGAAAATACAACTCTGCTGTGTCCTGCTACTTCCAATCAATAGAAGCAGGGGAGGGAAAAGCAAATCAGGTATAGGTCTAAAAAACTGTGTATTTGCCTTAAACAAATGTGCCTATGTTTTGGTTACCTGCTCTTGCAAGAATAAAATTAAATACCTTCCTGAGTTTATTAGTTAATGTCTTATTCTTTTGCAAGCACATATCTCACAAAAATAACTACAGAATATAAACATATTCAGAAGTATTTCTACCCCGATACAACAGTATTATAAACAGACCTAAATATTTGGGGACCTAAATTAATTGTTTATGGATAGACCAAGACAATGTTATAAAAATGTTAATGCCATCTAAATTAAATTATTTATTTTGATCACCATCAATCAAATTGCCAAAATATTGCTTTATAGTAGTAGAAAAATAATAAAATGTATCTGCAGGTCAAAAATTCAAAGGAAATAATGAAGTAAAAACTTAAAAGGAAGAGGATCTAGTAGTAACAGATTTCAAAGTATGCTATAAAAGAACAATCTTTTTGTTTTTGAAGTGGTACCAATTAAAACAGGGATATCTTCCTGTCAGATCTACCAGTTTATCCTTCTCTAGGCAAAGGATAGAAGCAAATGGACCTAAGTTGCTTAGTGTTAAATGAACTCAGAGATCCCAGCTCCTGAAGAAGGTCATTTTGGCCATTTTAATGTATAAAAACCCTCACTTAAATTACCCAGATAATTGAGATAATCCTTTTTCCTTTTATTTGTCTGTATGTGGACTCAACCAGGATATGCCTTTGCACTCTTACTCTTTATAACTTGAATCTCTTTCACTGGCCCACCAATTCACCATATGCAGCACACACAACGTGTTTGATTTCTCTATTTGCAAAAACCAGAATAATAACCCTTTGTTACATGTTCTGAAAACTACCAAGTGATAGAGTATAAAGTTCATAGAAAGTAAATTTTATAGATTTCTCTGGCTGAAAATTTCAATCCCAGTGGAAAATCATAGCTCAACTACACAATTTGTTTCCTTTCTAATCTGGGGAACAGCACTACAGGCTGTTCTTTAAAAATCTGTGTAAAAGTAAAATGGCATATACTTATACTGAACTATATGCCAGCAGACTATACCTCTGAACATTCTTACATTGAAACTTTTGGAATTACTTAGATTAGATCACTTGTGTAGTATTTTAAAAGAAGAAAAAGAGCTATGGATGTTTTAAAACCTGAAATCCTAGGCTGACAAGGGATTTGAAATTGCACACCTAAGCCTACTTAATAATTGTTCTGCAGACATTATTACCTGGAAATCTAATCTGTGAAAATTTACTAGTGTCTGATTCATTAAAATTCTTACTAAAATTAAGAAGATTTTGAAAAGAGAATCATTTTATGTAATTCTTGTCATAATTTCTATATCCAACCAAAGTCAATTAGTCTTCTTCTAAAGAGAATTTTAAAATCCTGTAGGCACTTAAAGGAGGGAAAATGAAAAAAGCATCACATTCCTTTGTGATGATGAGGTTTCTTGCCATTCTCTTCATGTGCACCAAATGAGAAAAACATTAGCACAGATGCAGGAATCCTAAAAGATTCCTACAAAAGCATTTTAAAAAATTTTCTCTGCTTTTCATAGTGTCTACTAAGTCCAAGAGTGTTTTGTGTGTGTGTGTGGGAGGATCCTTTTGGAAAGAGACACAACCTTGGGAAGTAACTCCTACCTCCCTATTCCCTTCCATTATCTATCCTCTAGGTAAAGTTTTCAGCCATATCACAGTCAGCCTACAATTTGGAGTGCAGTTTGGAGTACTTTATTACAGGGCAGTATTTAAATAATATATTTTTGTAATCCCATATGTTTAGTTTTATGCATTCAAACCAAATGTATTTATGCCCTTATTCTGAAAAAGTCCATAGGCTTCAGAAACTGCCAAAGGATCCATGATCAATGCAAAAATGAGTTAAGAATCTCTGTCATAGGGGCAGGAGGCAGAGCCAAGATGGCAATGTAGAAGCAGCCACCTTAAAGACCCATAAAATATGACTCTAAACAAATTTTAGGGTTCCCAAACTCACAAAAATACAGAAAACACATCTCCCACTGAAGGCACCTCAGCAGGTGGGGCTCATCGCGGCAGGCTGGGAGCCAAGGACAGCCCAGCCCGAAAACCGCCGCCAGGCCCCAGAGTGGTTGGGAGGACCAGCAGCTGGAGTCTACAGGAGAGCAGATCTGCAGCACCTAGAACAGTTTACACATTTATCAAGCCAGGAAAAATAAGGCTTAGAGAAAGGTCAGTGGAATTCGAGCTAAATTTGGGGGAAGAAAAGCTTCCAACCAAACTGCTCCCAGGGCAAGGATGCAGCAGGAAGGGACAGGATCAGCAGTAAGCAGCAACAGCCTCCACTGGGCTGCTTTAGAGCTGATGGCTTGCCAGTTGCAGGGGGGCCAAGACAATTGATCAAATTATCAATTATATGGCTCTTCTGTTGAGTGTCCTGGATCCGGATTGTGGTATCGGGTGGTGGTCCTGGAGTGCACTTTCAGCAAGCCAAAGTTGGTGGGGGCTGCAGCACCCCCCTAATAGCTCCAGCAGCTGTGAAAACCCCAGCAATTTGGGACATAGCTCCCCCCCCAGAAGCAGAGTTACACAGAGCAAAAAAGTCAAGCAATTAATTGACTGGCCAATATGAGGAAAAGGAAGCAAAATAAGAACAGCAATAAACTCTAGAATTCTTTTTTGCAGACAAAAAGGATAAAAGCACGGAATGGGAGGAAGCCAACACAGTTAGAACTCCCACACCAAATGCTTCCAAGAAATATGAAGACTCCCTACAAGCTATAGATCAACTTAAAAGGGACTTTGAAAACCAAATAAGAGAAGTGGAGGAAAAATTGGGAAGAGAAATGAGAATGATAAGAGAAAATCATGAAAAGAGAGTCAACAACCTGACTGAAGAAAACAACACCTTAAAGAACAATTTAACTCAAATGGTGAAAGAAGCCCAAAAAGCCAATGAGGAAAATGATATCTTAAAAAGTCGAATTTGCCAGATGGAAAAAGAATCTCAAAAGGATTCTGAAGAGAATAATTCCTTCAGAATTAGAGTGGAGCAAGTGGAAGCTAATGACTTTATGAGAAACCAAGATACTATTAAACAGTTACAAAGAAATGAAAAAATATAAAGCAATGTGAAATATCT
>JAQQSW010020873.1:0-10768 GCA_028646575.1 Pseudocheirus occidentalis | reverse complement strand
GCTTCTAATCGTTCCTTCTCCTCCCCAAGGCTGCGGGCTCACGGCGACGCTGACTCTCTCTATCCAGCCCCGGACTCCTCTCAGACCCTCTTAGCCATGGCCAACCCCCGCTTCCTTGTCTAGTCCGGCACACACGGCCGGGTTCCGACCTACCTCAGAGCCCGACGGCCGGCTCAGGGAGGCGCAGCTGCGACGGGGCGGCCACCGACCAGGTCCGGGAACGCCGAAGTCCGACAGGGGCGGCGGGCACCAGAGAAGCCCGCACACGCCAAGACCCGCAGGGGCGGCGGCGGCGGGCAACCGGGGGTGGGGGGGTGGGAAGGGCTCAAACTCCAATACCCGGCAAAGGGGGCAAGCAACCGGGGAGCCGCGATCGCTAGCGTTCGGCAGAAGCGGCAGCGGCTACTGCGGAAGGGGAGTCGGGTCGCAAACGCCAAGGTCCAGCAAAGGGGGGCGGGGCCGCAAACGCCAAGGTCCAGCGGAGGCGGCGGGCACAGGTGGGTGGGGCCGAGAACCCCAAGGTCTGGCAAAGGGGGCGGGCACGGGGGGGGGGGCGGGAGCCGCAAACACCAAGACCCGCAGAGGCGGCGGCGGCGGCAGCAATGGGGTTGGGGTGGGGGGGTGGGAGGGGCCGCGAACTCTAAGATCCAGCAGAGGTGGCGGCGGTTACGGTCAGGGTCCCAGGGGCTCTGTTCCCCCCCCCCCCCACTCGCCGCCACGCAGAGTCTCCCCCTCCGCCTCACTACCGCGGTCTTGCCTCCCACACCCGCTTCCGCAGCTGGCTACCCCTCACCACCAGCAGAACCGAGACGACCAGCCGCCACAAGGCCCAGAACCCAATCTGACAGCAACTAGATCACAGGCTTCCTCCTGCGCCTGCGCGGGGTAAAGAAGGGGGCCGGGCTAGGGTCCTGCCCAGTGTTTGCGTAGCAGCCTCGTCTCTGGGTCCCCGCCTTCGGTGTATGACAGCACCACTTCTTTTGCGCCTGCGCCGAACCCGAGAGCGAGCGAGAGCTAGCGAGAGGGAGAGGGAGGGGCCGAGGCGCGGGAGTGCGCCTGCATGGCAATCTCTCTGTCATAACCCCACCCTCAGACTGCGGCATTTATCTTCTTTCTGCGCCTGCCTATTGCCTGGAAGAGGGGCAGGGGTAAGGAGAGAAATTGATTATGTGAGTGGTTACGGGACTCAGAGGAGGGGAGCTGTCCCTGCGCTGCTGTGCATCTGCGCGGCAGCTTCTGTGCGGGGGACCTGTAGCCCCCTTTCACGCAATATGGCCTCGGGAGGGCCAAAAGAAGGTTTCCAATGGGCCATGAGGAAATTGTGCATCTGGTGGCCCCCTATCTGTCTGTCCGTCCCTTGGGCCCCAGCTGCTCTCTCTGTCCGTGCCTCCCCCTCCCCCCACTTGTCAGCTCCCAAGGGTTGCCTGATCATCCCTGGCCAGAAAACTGCCAGATCTCCTGCACCTCCAGATCCTCCTCACTTTTCTAAGCCCCTGCAGTCCTCCGTCTGTCTGTCTGAGGTTTACAGATTTAAAACAAAACAAACTCTGACGGGCTAACGAATTTAAGAACCTACATGGGCATGAAGGCCATTTTTCAAAGCAATGACATTTTCAATTGCTATGTGGAGATCCCAGGAAGGGTTCAATAATTCTGTCTTCACTGATTTACAATTGATAATTTGGAGTGGATAGTGACATTTCCATTATATGGTGTCCAATATAGAGAGTATATATTGTTTCAGAGAGATGAATTAGGATAAGTAATAGGGATAAGAAACAGGGAAGCAAATTTTGCCTGGGTGTGAAAAGAGCTTTCTACTCAATACAGTTGTACAGAAATTAGATCATCTGCCATGTGAACTCTGATCCCTTTAAAGACTGAAAGTCTCCAAATAGATGCTGGATTAACTCCTTACTTATGATAATGTAAGGAGGATGCCTGATGAGGCAGGACTTGATGACCTTGGAATTATCTTCCAACTCTGAGCTTCTGACATTGAAATAAAACTTTTGTAACATTCAAAAGGAAAGGGATGGCTACTGCAATAAATGATGTATTGGATGGGGGAGGTGCTATGGGACCTTTCACAGGTGCTTTTGAGTGCCTCTAAATCCCAGCCCTACCCATTCCAGCTAACTCCATTAATTGAGTGCTGGGAGAAGTGTTCATTTCTGAAGCCCTTGCATCTTTGAAAGGAATGTTTTCTTATGAAATATGCTAGAATTCAGGCATCTCCCTCACTTTTCTAGATTACTGTAATTTTCTGTATTGTTTTCTTTAGTTGGCAAGGATTCCTTATATTCCCAGGGTGAGGATGAAGGGGAGAGGGTAAAAAAAATAGTCTGGTAGAAATAGCTTGAGGTTTTGTTAAGGATTTGGAGGCAAAGATGGAATCACTACCTGGAAATGACACTCTAGCTTAACTGGTACATTTTATTTCCTTTGTACTTACCATGCACACTTGGTCTTCAGGGGAGTGGGGGGGGGGGAAGATTTCTTTCCTGAGCTACTCACTGACCCTTAACAGGCATATCCTGGCACTTGATATTAAGTCACTGACTTAAGGCATCATTACCTTCTTTCTATGGCAAGGTAGTCTATCTATGAGTAACAAATCATGGAGGTTTGATTGTGTTTTACCTACTTCACTATACCCCATATGAGACTGCCTCCTGCTGAGGGCTTCTCTTCTTCCTGATTGACAGAGCAGGGTTACTGTCTTGATGGGAATGCCAACTGTCCTTCTCTATTTGGGTCAGATCAGACAGGATGTCTCCTTCCCAGCTGGGCTTCCATTGTCCAGCAGGCAGGTGACAGCCCCTCATAGTCCTGCAGAGGGTTATTCAATGGACTTTTCATAGGCTTGCTCAAGGTACTTTCAATCGGGTGTTTTCCCAAGAGGATTCAGAGGCCTAGCAAAGTCATTATCTGGAACATGGAATGGATTGGAGTGGAGGGAGAGAAGAAACCTATCAACATGGGGAGAAACCAAACAGCACAGATGGATGCATGACCAGACTTCCTCACAGACACTCCCTTTTGTGGTACAAAAGAAACCCATTCCCCAAAACATTTCTACCAGCTTCAGAGTTGGTGGCAGTGGGTCCTGAAATTCTCATCCTTGGGACAAGGTACTACTAACCCTAGAATCCTCTTTTATAACACAGCCTGACTCTTGGGTGGGTAAATTGTTGTTGAAGTTTGTCCTTACTGCACTGACACCTTGGAGTAAATCAGTAAATAGAGCTTTAGCATGGCAGTCCCTCCTGAAGGAACTAGCCAGCATAGACCAGTTTTACTGAGGGTTAGCAGGGACCAATTTGGATATGACCTAGAAAGTTAGCCTGTGTGAGGGATCACAATGAGAGGGAAAGAGGAGGAGATAAAAATCTCCACTCTTCCTAATTCTGCCTTGAATCTGTCCTGCTGTCATGAATCCAGGACTAGTGAGGGGAGGGGGGAAGGAGGGAGATCTGTCTGCTCCAGCTTCCAGCCATCTTGAATAATGAAATTGTTTTCCAGGATGTATTGGTGACAATAAAAATTAAGTACTTACCATCTATAGAAGAATTATCCTAGGCCCTGGTAGAAATTCAACATTTAGAAAAGAAAGTTTAGTAGGAGGATAAGCCCAACACAACTTGAATATCCAATATTAGTGAATGAGTACATCAAAGAGTTCCATAAAGAAGTGCTATGTGAACTGAACTGTATGGTTTTTTCTTCTTTTGAAAAATCTTTGTCACTGATAATGGTTTGTCAGGTAGAAGAAGTGAGAGAAATATATTTAGAAATAAATGTTATGGGAAAACAAAAAAGATTAATAAAAATCTGATGAACTTAAAATGATGGATCAATAAATCAAATTTCCAGGCAGGCATTATGGGTAATACCTGCTGAGTACATCCCTGGGTCACATTCCTTCCCTTCTCAGAGGTGATGAGGATGCTTGGATGCATAGTCACCTCTTCTGAATCAAAGAATCTCAGGGCCACAGGTGGCCCTTCCCAACCCCTCAGCTTCATAAGACTTAAGTCATTTCTTGGGAAAAGTTCATTGAACTGAGGGACATCATGATCTCAGCCTCCCAAACAATGGCCTCTTTTGCTAGAAAGAGTAACTGGATCTGTGAGGGAGGAAAGGTTCACAGCAAGTCTGAGGGTGAATGTCACATGTGGAATGTGACTATTCCTTGAGGCAGGGGCTGTATTTTTGTCTTTCTGTCCCCACCCTTACCAAAATGTCTGACACATATTAAGATCTTAGAAATGCTTTTGCAATCAAAAATAAAATTCAAAGAATTAAAGCTCTCTCTCTGAGAGTGATGTCATCACTAACAAGTGGGCCTCCAGAAAATATACATATACATACATACATTTGTGTGGGTATACACACAGAAGGCATAGGGTGAGCTGAATATGAAGGAATAATATCCAAAAAATAAAATTAAGGGATGTGAAAGAGGAATGTACTGAGAGAAGGAAAAAGGGAGAGGTAGAAAGAGGTAAATTATTTCACATAAGAAGCAAGAAAAAAACTTTTACAATGGAGGGGAAGAGGGGGGAGGTGAGAGGAAATGAGTGAACTTTACTCTCATAGGATTTGGCTTAAGGAGGGAATAACATACCCACTCAATTAGGTATGGAAATTATCTTACCCTATCTTAAAGTAGGGGGGGTGGGGAAGAGGATAAGAGAGGGAGGATTATAGAAGGAAGGGCAGACTGGGGGACGGGGTAGTCCGAAGCAAACACTTTTGAGGAGGGACAACGTCAAAAGAGAGAATAGAATAAACAGGGGTCGAGATACGATGGAGGGAAATATAGGTAGCCTTTGACAACATGACTGTTATGGAAGTGTTTTGCATTACTACACATATATAACCTATATCAAATTGCTTGCTTTCTCAATGAGGGTGGGTGGAAAGGGAGAAAGGAAGAGAATGTGGAACTCAAAGTTTTGAAAAGGAATGTTAAAAATTGTTTTTACATGCAACTGGGAAATAAGACATACAGGTAATGGTATCTAGAAATCTATCTTGCTCTACAGAAAAATAGAAGGGAAGACGATAAGAGAAGGGGATGGAGTGATAGAAGGGAGGGCAGACTGGGAGAAGGGGGTAATCAGAATGCACACTGATTTGGAGTGGGGTGAGGGGAAAGATGGGAAGAAAATTTGGAACTCAAAATCTTGTGAAAGTGAATGTTAAAAACAAAAAATTAATTATTAAAAGATTAAAATAAAATGAAAAAAAAAAACCAAATGGGTATCCAGGGGCCCCTCTGCCTTCCCCTCCCCTCAACCCTTCACGGCTAATTTTAGCCCCCGCTCTCCTAGGTCTCAGGCCCACAGCCCCATTATTTGACTGCTGGGATTGCCGAAGCCGGGCAGGAAAGAGGGAGAGAGAGGGAGGAGGAGCGGGACAATGACAGGCCCCGGACCCCCCTCCCCCACATCCTTCCGTCCTCCCATAAAACTCGGTGCACTCTGGAGCCCAGGAGGGAAGCTCAGCCCGACATCAGTGTCACTACCACCTCTCCCCTTCCCCTTCAGGCTCCTTCCTAACTTCAAAGACAGCCCGCCTGGGACAGCTGGCCACCCCTCTCCCCATCCCCATGCCCCCAAGTTCAGCTCTCCACCCCTTCTCCCCCCTCCCCAACTCTTCTGTATAACAAGAGAAGCAGAAATGGGAGACAGAGTCCCGGCCAGTTTTTCCAAAGCTGGAGAAGCCTTAAAGGCACAGCCTAAAGCTTCTCATCCCACTGCCCATAGGAAGGGAAGGATCGAGTCCACCAAGGGGCCTCACTATCCCGCCTAGATGTTTGGTCACAGGGAAAACATCTCCCTTCCAAGCCCCCTGACTTCCTCCCTCCCTCCTAAGAGGCAGCCGATCTGGTCCAGAAGGGGTCTGCAGCTCAGAGAGGAAATGATTTGGTCCCATTCAACTATCCTAAGTGACTTCAACCCTCAGCCTAAACAGGGCTCCAGGGACACCCCTCTCTTCTCTGATTGTAAGAGAAATGAAGGTGGGGGGGCTGAAAGTCGCCAAGTTTCTGCCCCTCCAATGGGTCCAGGAGCCATAAGACTGGCCTAGAGTGGCTCTATGCCCCAGGGTTGTCTCCCCTTCCCATCTCTCCCTGGTGGAGGACCTCCAGGGTCTAGTTAATAACTCTGGCAGGGGCTACTCATCTACATTGCAGGCTCTGTTGCCCCTAGTGCTGGAAAGCTCCCAGGACTCTACCATTTCCTCAGCTTGTCACCACTGAGAACAGAACAAAGCAGGTGAGGCGTCTTTCCTGGAATCTCTCACCCCCCAGATTTCCACTTCTAGCCTGGGGAGAGGGGTGTTTACTTGGGAAATCAGAAGCTGAGCAGAGCTAAGTCGTCAGCGCCCACCTTTGTGAGGCTAGAACCCCTCCACCTGGCAACCCGGCCCAACGTCCTTCAACGGTCTCGAATTGGATTCGAGCGCTCTACTCTTTGTTGGGCCACTTGACATTTCCCTGTCCTTCCTACTGGGAGGCCCCATTCGTCCTACTGGGCTTCTTTTAGCTGCCAGTTCCCCACCCCTCCCACCCCCAATCGAACCTGACAATTCGCCAGACGGATCTATCTGACTGCAACCATTGCAGGTTCCCCACAGGCAGGGTGGAACTCCTAATTAAACCGGATTTATGTTTATGTTCACATTCCCAAGTCCCTGTATGTTCTCACTATATCCATGTATAGGAGAACTCATATTCTCTCTAAATATTCATATATAGAAGTACTCATGTATTCTCTCTAGACGCATCCATATATAGGAATACTCATATATGTAACTATAGAGAATAAACCTGTACTTGCATATGAGAATATGAGAGAATACGTATATATGAATATATAGGAAGAATGAGTACTCATACATAAGAATAGAGAATATGAGGTCTCATATAAATAAACAGAATATGAATCTTCATCTGCAAATTATTTAATAAACAAAATAGTTGAATATACATATATATGAATATATGCATATGAATATAAAGAGAATAGACAATTTCTCACATATAAGAATAGAGAATATAAAGTACTTATATATGGGAATATATAAAGTACTAATACAGAGAGAATATATGAGTAATCCTATATATGACTAGCAATGGGGAGTCCTTATATATATGAATAGAGAAAGAATATATACATACGTATGGAGGCAGGTAGTTGACTCAGTGGATAGAGAGCTGGTCTGAAGTCAGGAAGACCTGAATTCAAATCAGACCCCAGACACTTACTAGCTGTGTGACCCTGGTCAAATCACTTAAGGTCTGTTTGCCTTAATCCCCTGGAGGAAGAAATGGCAAACCACTCTAGTATCTTTGCCAAGATAACCCCATTGACAACACTGGTGTGCTATGGTGCTGTGGATCTGTGTCATGAAGAGTCAAAATGAATGAACAATACACTTAAATATGTAGAAAGAATATATGAGTACTCATTTATATGAATTTTAGAGAATATATGTGTAACAATGAATATCTAGACACTATACTTTTTTTGTTGTTTTTTTTTTTGGTGGGAGGAAGGCAGGGCAATTGGGGTTGTGACTTGCCCAAGGTCACGTGACTAGTAAGTGCTAAATGTCTGAAGATTTGAACTGAAGTCCTCCCGACCCCAGGTCTGATCTCTATTCATTTTGCCACCTAGTCTCCCCCATACAACTATTTCTTAATATGAATATAGAAAGAGAATATATAGACAATACATTATCATATAGACAATAGATTATCTAGAGACTATACAAGTATTTTTAATATGAATATAGAAAGAATATATGAGTACCATATATGAATATAGAAAATGCATGAGTACTCCTAATATATTCTCTCTGTTGACATGTAAGTATTCACATAACCTACACATTCTCATGCATGTGCTCTCGTAAATCCTCTAAATTCTTGGGTATGAGTATTCACTTTGTCTCTGTATATACATTCATACATAGGAGAATTCAAACATTTACAAGGTGAGAAGTAGTGGAGGTTTAAAGAATGCTCAGTGAGAGATCCAGCCAAGCTAAGCCTTCCCAAGGTTTTGTTTGAATTCTGAACATTCTAAAGTGTGGTAATCTACTGTCCCTGGGACGATGTCCCTTTCTTTGAGTTTAGTGGCTCAAGGTGCTTGACTTTGATTTTTCAATTCAATAACAATGTATAAAACACCTACTCTGTGCCAGGTATTGTCCTCAGGGTGAGGACACAACGACAGAAAACAGTTCCTGTGACTTAGGAGCTCTAGTTCCCCACAGGACATTCACCCCTCGACTTTCTCCCGGAGCCAGTCTAATGTAGAAGCTAAAATTCTCTTCCTAGGAGGCTAGGTGGCACAGTGAATAGAGCACTGGCCCTGGAGTCAGGAGGACCTGAGTTCAAATTCAACCTCAGACACTTAACACAAAAAACTAGCTATGTAACCTTGGGCAAGTCACTTAACCCCAATTGCCCTGCCTTTCCCCCTCCAAAAAGCAAAAAAAAAAAAAAATCTCTTCCTACTTCCTATTGCAGTCCCTCCTTCTGGAAGGGGAGTCCCTGGTTTGGGAGACCATAGTACCATAGACCATCAGCTCAAGTTTTCTCCTATCAGCAACCTCCAGCACTTTGTAGAAATAAAGTAATCTGTCCCAATAAAGAGTCCAATGATTAAATTGTTAGGCATATACCTCTAGGAGGCCAGAAAGTGGTCCACTAGAAGGGATACCAAAGGTGAGGTGTTAGTGCAATAAAGTTGGGGGTATTTAGGGGGCATTTAGCTAATAGCTTTTTCTATTTAAAAAAATTTAGACTAAAAACTTAAAACTAAAACTTAAATACATAAGAAAAGAAAAAGAAACATTATAAACTTAAATATAAAATTAAGAACATAATGTGCACAGCGAAACATAGGAGAGGATTCAGAATACATAGTAATAACTTGTCATTTCAAGAAAGTCTATATATTAAATTTTGTTTGTTGTGTTAAAGCTGTTCATCTTTGCTTCTTGTAGGTTTTCTTTTGTTCTCTGCTGTACACTTTCTTTTTTTGGAGGGGAATGCAAGGCAATTGGGGTTAAGTGACTTGCCCAAGGTCATGCAGCTAGTGAACTGTGTCAGTGTCAAACAAACACTTTTTACTTTGTTCTTTCTTTCCCCCTTCCTCCCCCTCTCTCCACCACCCCAAGGTTACAATTGAGCATGGATATATTTATTTATAGACTTATTTTAGATTTGTTTTAGAGGCATTGATATATAATATACATATATGCACATACATACCTATGTACATGCATACATATATAAACATATTTTCCCTAAAATATTCTACTCCTAATCTTGTTTTTATATTTGCGCATTATATATTCTTATTAATCCTTTGTGGTAACAGAGAACTGGAAACAAAGAGTGTGGTTGATTAGGAAATGGATGAATGAATTGTGGGCAGTAAAGGACCTTATTACTTACTCTGTACCAGACACTTTGCTAAATGTTTTTTGAATATTATCTCATTGGAATGTCAAAACAACTCTGTGATGTAGGTAGATGTTGGGGAAACTGAGGTAGTCAGAATTGACCTGCCTTGCACTGGGTCTCACAGAGAATGTTTGAGGCCACATTTGAACTCAGGTCTTCCTGAATCCAGACCCAGAGCTCTATCCACTTTGGCACCTGGTTACTTTGTGGTACCTGCTTGTAATAGAATATCATTGCTCTAGAGAAAACATGAAGAATTCAAAGAAAATTGGGAATATTTACAGAAATGAAGATAGAGTAAAATAAGCAAAACCAGAAATATATTGTGCATCCAGACTATAACACCCTAAGAGAAAAATACCTCAATCAGACCTGCACAACTTATAAACTTCTTTGAGCTGCAGATAGGTTAGACTAGAGACAGACTAACAATGGCTGTTTGCCGTGGATCACGTGAAAAACAAGAGTGTGCCAAGTGCCAACCCTACAAACCCACCTGTTGGGTAGGTCTGCCCTAAATGTTGTGGAATTATATACCCAAGTTTGGCTCTGGAGAAAGAGATGTGAAAATGTTAAAGATACAAAGAACTATTTTTTAAAATAAATTTATTGATTTGTTTATTTAGATTACAAGATTTAGTTACAGAATCACTTGAGTTTCAGATTTTCTCCCTTCCCTTTTCTCCCCCCCATCTCCCCCCCCCCATGGTGGCATACAATAATGTATGGGATCTGCAAACACTTTCACATTGTACAATAGTCTGGTTGTGTCGAAGCGTTGTAACCAATGGAGGGAACAGTGGGGGAAAAAAGAAAAGAAAAGAAACAAAACCAAACATGGAAAAGAATGATAACATGTAGATTGCTTCAGTCTCCATTTAAACTCTGGTCTTTCTAGATCTTTCTCTGAGTGTAGATATCTACTTCCATTCTGAGACTTGTAGAGCTGTCTTTTAACTGTGCCTTGCTGAGAAGAGTCCAATTTATCAAGATTGGTTGTCACACATATGATGTATCTGTGACTGTGGATATGAACAGGCAATTTTCAGAGGTAGAAATGAAAGATATCTTTAAGCATATGGAAAAATGCTCTAAATCACTAAATTTGAGAAATACAAATCAAAACAACTTTGAGGTACCACATTTCACCAGTCAGATTGGCTAAGATGACAAACCAGGAAAATGACAAGTGCTGGAGAGGATGTGGAAAAATTGGAACTCTAATGCATTGTTGGTGGAGCTGTGAACTGATACAACCATTCTACAGGGCAATCTGGAACT
>JAQQSW010020872.1:0-10768 GCA_028646575.1 Pseudocheirus occidentalis | reverse complement strand
TCAGGAACCAAATCCAAGGTCTGTCTTGTCTCTGAAATTCTCCTGCTTATAAACACTGGCCTTCTCCCAAGTCAACATGGTTCAGGGGAGTGTCTCAGCCAATAGCATTCTTCCAAGTCACAGGGGAATTCACACCTTCTCACCCTAGGTTACTAGGATCCTTAGCCTCTGATCAAACAAATTAATTACCATTACACTATGCTATAGAAATGATCACTGTGATGAATACAGAGAAGCATGGAAACATTTATATTAAATGCTGCAGAGTGAAGTGAACAGAGCCAAGAAAATAATATACATAATGACTAAAACAACATAAACAAAATGAACCCCCCACACACAAAATCAAAAGTGAATGTTGTAAAATGTCTAATAAGCAGGACTTTAATGAAGAGAAAGAAGATGCCCCGCCTCTTTGCCCCACAGGAAATTCATAGAATTGTACATTGCTCATATTTTCTGAATTTCACAATGTATTAATCATTTTAATGGATTTATTCCCTCTTTTTTCCTTTAAAAATATCATTTGTTATATAGGGTGGCTCTCTGGGAGGAGGAGGAGAAAGGGTTAACTGAGGAAAGTCATAAATAAGAGATATAAATAAAATTTATTTGAAAAAGAAATATGTAAGATAAAAATAGTTTGGAGGAGTAGACACTGGTGTTGTTTCAATAGTAAAGGGAAAGCCTTGGAAGGAAATTCCCTCTACCAAAGCATTCTGCAAATTAGTCTCAGCAACTGACCTGGGGCAATAAGAAGCTGTTATTAGCATAGCATGACATAAAGTAAAAATCAGAGACAGGTATTTCAGGGCATCTAGGTGACACAGTGGATAAAGAGGTAGACCTGGAGTCAGGAAAACCTGAGCTCCAATCTGACTTCAGACACTTGCTAGCTGTGTGTGTTGTACAGAGAATAAGAGCTAGCTGAGACCTGGGTTCAAGATAAATTTAGGTGTGGATTTATTAATTAAGCACGCAACTACCCAAGTGTATTTGTTCAAATGAGTAGTGATCTTTGGGACTTGATTTTATAGGCCAAAACCACAAAACCACAATCAGAGAGGGGAGCTAGCAAAAGCTATGATATACAAAAGCCCATTGGCGAGATCTATACTTCAGGGCTAATTTTGGAATATGGTGTAGGGGTACAGTCTTCCTGTGCCTCAGGTGTCCCTTGGAAGAGCAGGGGTAGTCAGCTCTTTCCAGAACAGGGCAGCAGGTCATGGGGCATGGGGGAACTGGAAAGTCCCAGAACAGACCAGGGTCATGTTCCAGGCAGAGGGTGCAGGGACCCTGCCTGGTCAGCGGCACAGGACAAGGTGGTCTCTACATTGCACCGTAACTCTGAGCTGCACTTTGTACATTCCCACTGATTCAAGGAAAATATATAGAATAGGGAACTTTGCCCTGAGCAATGACCAGACGTGCCTTACAGTTGTTCCAAACTATGACAGGATATAGGATAGAGACAAAGACAAAAATATAAAGGGGGCTTAATGGTGGACCACAAATCAGGTGTGTGCAGTGACCTGAGAATTGGATTTGGATACAACATGTGACCCTGGACAAGTCATTTAACCCTGTTTGCCTCAGTTTCCTCATCCATAAAATGAGCTGGAGAAGGAAATGCCGAACCATTCCAGTTTCTCTGCCGAGAAAACACCAAATGGGGTCTCAAGGAATCAGAGACGACCAAAATCACTGAACAATAACAAATTCCTGACTTGGAGGTCAGCTTTCTATCCACTTCATTTAATTATCAAAGTAAAATATTAATTGTAAGAAGCTGAGATTTGCTACTGTAATACTGTAATACAAAGCTTCCTCTGAAGAGGAAGGGGAGGTCAGTTCAGTGTAGAATAGTCAAGTACAATTACACAGGGTAGACTGAACTGAGCTTCAATGGAGATTAACCTTTGCTGATGATAGGGTTTAAAGGAGACACGTGCATCGTCTGTCATCTTGGAACATAAGCGGTTTATCCTTGTTTATTTGACGATTGCTCATTCATGTACACCTTTTTTTTGTTCCTTTTTATCTTCTGTATCTGAACTTCAAAACTTCTATGCAAAGTAAAAGCTCCCAGGAACATTACAGTCAAAATCCGGGGTCGCTGATATAAAGAAAAAACATTGCACGTAGCCAGAAATGAAGAATGCAGGTACTGAGGAGCCACAATCAGAAACATACACAAGTTAGCAACCACCAACGTGAGAGAAAGGAGAAGCTGGAATATGATTTTCGAAAAGGCAAAGGATATAGGCTTATGGCCAAGAAAACTTGCTCAGCAGAAGAAGGAGTATAGTCATTCAGGGGAGAGAACGGATTTTAAATGAAATAAAGCTGGGATGAAGAAAACATAGCCCAAGGGCCAAATCTGAGCCACTACATATGGCCTATGAGCTAAAAATGGCTTTTACATTTTTAAATGCAAAAAATGCATTCTACATAGAAACTTTGAAATTCAAAAACAAAAGGCAAGAGATACACATAAAGGTAAACATGAATCAGCAACTGTAAGAGACTAAACAAAGATGGTTATGTTATTTAGTGCCTGACTCTTCATGACCCCATTTGGAGTTTTCTTGGCAAAGATACTAAAGTGGTCTGCCATTTCCTTGTCCGGCGTATTTTATAGATGAGAAAACTGAGGCAAACAGGAGGTAAGTGACCTATCCAGGGTCACAAAGCTAGTAAGTGTCTGAGATCAGATTTGAACCTGGGAAGATGAGTCTTCCTGATTCCAGGTCTGTCACTCTAACCACTGTGCTACCTACCAGCCTCATTAGTAATATTCTGAAATGGGAAAATGATACATGTGTCTCCCCTAAACTCTATCATTATCAGGGATCACAGAGGGAGTCTAATCATGAAAGGCCTAGGAGTGATTCTATTGTATCTTGATGATCCTAAGAAACAAATGGGAAAAGAGGGAAGGAGGAATATGCTAAGGGGGAAGGAAAGAAGAGCTGGAGAAAATTATTTCACATAATCAGGGTATGCAAGTGTCAACATCCATACAAACAAGGAGGAGGGGATAGGAGGGATTTGAACCTCACTGTTTTCTGAACTGGACAAAGGAGGAAAGAATACACTTACACACACACACACACACACACACACATAGAGTTGGGTATAGAAATATATTTCATTCAAGGAAGGAGGGAAAAAGGGAGAAGGTATAATCAGAGGGAAGATAGATTAAGGGAGGGATTAGTCCTAAGCAAAACAAACTCTCAAGATATAGAAAAATATTTATAACTATTTTTGGAAAGATATGGAATGGAAATCAAAGAGGGTGATGTTCATAGGGAAATGGCTGTATATAAACGAGATGAAGCACTATTGTGCTGTAAGAAATGATTCTGAAAGTGGTGGCTTCAAAGAAACCTGGAAAGATATATAGGAACTGATGCAGAATAAAGTCAACAGAATAAGAGAACAATTTATACGAGGATAGCTACGTGGAAAAGGCAAACAGCTTAGGAAAGCTTATCAGGGCAATGACCAACCAGGATTCCAGAGGAATAATAATGAAACATGTTACCCACCTCCAGATAGAAAAGTGAAGGACTCAGAGAGCAGAACAAAACATCTTTTTCTAAACATGGTAAATGCAAACATTTGTTTCATTTGACTACACGCATTTGGAATGGGTTTTATTTTTCTTCTCAGCTGGAAGTGGGGACAATTGGAGAGGAAGAGAAGCTAAGCTTTTACTGTTTGGAGAAGAAAAAATATGTGTTTGTATGTTTACATTTGCATATATTTTATACATATATATACATATATGTGTGTATTTTTTTTAAAGAGCTTCATTGAGTTCTTGTGCAAGGAATAGGAAGGAGACCAGAGTACAATGGATCTGAGAATAAACGGAAAATAATAGGGAATAAGAAGATTGGAGAGGTAGTAAGGTGCTAGTTTCAAGAGACTTTGAATGCCAAACAGAAGACTTTATATTTGATCATGGAGGCAATCAAAGCAGTTTATTGAACAGGAAAGTTATATGATCAGTCTGAGGCTTGGGAAGATGAGTGGAAGATGACCCAGAGTGAGGAAAGCCTTGAGGCAGGGAATCTCACCATAGGCTAGTTTAATAGGCAGATGTGAGGCAATGAGCGGCCTGTACCAGTGAAATGGTGGCATTAGAGGAAAGATATGGGTATACAAGGGATGTGAAAGCAGGTTCAAAAGGACTTGTCAACAAATTGGATGGGGGAATGAGAATGAGGAGAACAGGCTGACACCTAGGTTGTGAGCTTGATGACTAGGAAGATGGTGGTGCCATCAACAGCCACAGAAAAGTTAGGAAGAGGATGAGACTCAAGGAAGAAAGATAATTATTTGAGTTTTAGCGTTGCCCAATTTGAAATGTCTGTGTGATATCCAATTAATACATCCAATAGACAGGTGGAGATGTAAGAACAGAGGACAGAATAGAGGTTAGGGCTGGACAAGATGGTCTGAGGATCACCTGCATAGAGATAGTAACTGAATCCATGGTATCTGACGAGGTCACCATACTATTGGGAGAAAAGTGGTCATGAAAGAACCTTGAAAAAGACATTAGGTAAGGCAATTAAAAGATCATTGCTAACTTTGGAGAGAGTGGCTTCAACTGAATAATGAAGTTGGAGACAGATTGCAGAGTTAAGAAAAGAGCAAAAGCAAACTAAATAGAGGCAAATTATAGAGGAGTTTCTTGAGGTTGTTTAGCAACAAAAGGGAAAAGAACTAGACATATTATACTCAAAGTTGGATTTCCCTTTCATAAAAGATAGGAGCTTCACTTTGGATTGTCCTGCTCTCTTCCCATAACTTCTCTTGTTTGGGGACATTGGTTTGGTTTGATTTTTTTCTTTTCTTCTTCCCTTTTTCTCCACAGAACTTTTTGGAACCTTTAGAGATTTAGGCAATACAATGATCTAAGGGTTTTTACATAGTGTTAGGCATGGTTTAATTGTAAATGTTATCAATATTTTTTTAAAATTTGGACAGGTTAGAGTCATGGTTCCACAACTGTATACTTCACTCTCACAACAAACTTACAGGGAGATATTTCAAATTTTTGGATGCTTGACATCTGCCTTTCTTTCAATTACAATGAGAACTTCTACTCAGTGGGGGCTCACAGTTTTGCCATTAGATCTCTGTTAGAGGACGTTCTCAAATGTTTGAGATTTTGCTTACTTATTCTTTCATTTGTGACTTCATATCTTCGCCAAGTTAGATTGAACAAAAGCAAGCACCATACAGAAATCAGTGTCAATTAGGAAATGAGGGTGGTGCTGTCCAATCTGATTTCAAGGTTTGAGAAGTTATATAGTGCCCAACTAGCACACCCATCCCATAAGTAAGTAACTGTGATTATATCAGAAAGAAATAATTATATTTTCTTTTAATTTATATGTATTTTTTTAAATGTCCACCATGTTGTTAGAATATGAATGCTTACTAAGTTAGATCTAACTATTTAATAAGTGTAATTGTTAGTTATTTCTTGGCTATGAGAAAAATATTGAGACAGTAAGGACACTATGACTCAAGAAAGTTTAGGACCTTTGAGTTAGAGTTCTCTACCTCTTGGTGTCAAGAAACAGTATATTATATAGTGAAGAAGTTGCTAGTTTTGGCTTGAGGAAGTCTTGATTTTGATTCCTGCCTCTACCATTTATTGACCTGGCAAATCACTTAACTTCCCTAATTCTTGGTTTTCTCATGTGTAAATGGAGCTAATAGCACCTGCCCACACGTTGTTAGAAAGGTTAGATAAGACCATTTCAAGAAAACTGCTCTATAAATATTAATTGTGATATTAGGTAGGGAGATGTGATTTTATATCTATACACAGTTGATTTAGTTACAGGATTTAGCCACAGAGGATGAGCTTTTAAATATGGTCAGAAGGTATTAAACTAATTGGGAATTTGGGACCACATCCAAGATTCTTTTATGAAGTGTTACTTCCTATCTCTGACGCAATTTAGACAGGCCTTTTCAAAAACTGGACATCCCTTTGCAAGACTTTAAATAATTAAGGCCTGGAGAGAATTCATAAGTCTAGGCAACTGTGGAGAAGACTCTAGCACCTAGTCAAGAGGGTGGTTGCAAGAGAGTGTGTATTGCGGGGGGGATGGTGGGGTGTGTGTAGGAAAATGTTTTTCTTCTTTCCCTCATCACCCATGTCACTTTAAAGCAGATCAACTCAGCCAGTAAGAGACATCCCTCCCAAAAGTTCTAGAATTTGTCATTTGGAAAACACACCCAGCGGGTAGCAGAGATGACATTCCTGCCAGAGAAACACAGATACAGATTGATAATCACTCCAAGGTGGAAGCAATTTCTAGGAGCAGGATTCCTGCCAGCAAAGAAGAGAGAGAGCTCTGAATTTGAGAGAGTTAGCCCTAACAACCAAGAGTTGAGCCAAAGAAATAATCACATAAAGAGAGAAAGGACTTCTAGGCCATGTGATTTCAGCGTTGTGAGCAGCCTTGACAAGTGATTTCTACGTATGTGCTACACTATCAATCATACTCTAAAGTTAAGCCCATTGTGCCTCTACAAACTGTGTATTTATGGGAGGCTCTGCCTCACATTTATGTGGGGAATGTGTTATAGCTACTGCTTTGCTATGCTGTCTATAGTAAGGCATCTCTGACTAAAGACAGTTCTGACTCAAGATGGGAATGAAGTGAGACTAATAGAATATTAGATGGGGGCAGCCAGGTTGTTCAATGGGCAGAGTGCTGGACCTGTAGTTAGGAAGAATCATCTTCTTGAGTTCAAATCTGGCCTCGAACACTTACTTAGCTGTGTGATGTTGGGCAAGTCACTTTACCCTGTTCACCTTGATTTCTCAACTATAAAATGAACTGGAGAAGGAAAAGGCAAACTATTTCAGTATCTTTGCCATGAAAAATCCCAAAAATGAGGTCATAAAGGGCTGCACATGATTGAAAGGACAGAACAATAGAACATTAGACAGTTAGCACAGCAGCCTTCTTACCCATAATAGAGGGAGTATATTCACTGCAGGAAAAGGACATTTAGCAAGGATACAGCATTGATTCATCTGGGTGAAAATTCACTGCCTCTGTGTTTCTCTGCTAGAGGGAGGAACTGCTGACTTCCTGTGTATCTTGGCATTCCTATCCCTGAGACACTAAGAAGGTGTGTCAGTTATCCAGAGCTTAGTCCTCCTGTGCTGATTAAGTCAATAACTTTTAAGGAAAAATGAGCCAACATTGCCCTTAGGGATGTGAGAAGCTTAATGTGACAGCAGAGGAGGAAGAAGAGATAAACTAAAACAGAAAAATAGTAAAACAGAACAAAAACAAACAAAAAACCCAATAAGCTATGTGAAGACTCCATGAAGCAGTGAACAAATAGAGAAGAGAATGAAGACCAGAAATTTCCCAAGTTTCACCTTCTCTTTTTGTAAGGACCTAGTCTTGGATCTCAATATTCTGGTCCAGGCACTAAGAAGAAATGTGTATACTGAAAGGATCAAAAGCCATACAGTTTATTTGATATGCAAATGTTCCATCTTTCAGTTCCTTGGGCAAGCTGGCATAGTGAGTGGGAGGGCAGATAGTAGGATTTGAGACCACAGCTCTCACTCTCTATACTTCTATCTGATTGTTGATTCTGGGCAGATCTGTAGGGAGTGAGTGCATGGGGGACTTGAGGCCAATCAATTGACAGGGATGGGGGGAGAATATTATCCATAGTAATCAAGAAGTGAGCTGCAGAAATTATTGCATAAAGACATTCCTTCCTCTGCCCTTATCAACCACGAGGGCATTGTGATAAAGAAAGTTTTACCAATGCTGCATTCGTGGACTAGATGAAGTTTGCTGAGCTGATTATTGTCAGGAGAGCCTTACATTTCTTTTCCTAAATGAAGCTGACTAAATCAGTTATTGAGTATATAGGAAGCTATTGGTGCATAGGGTAGGCCAGTCAGTAGACAAACATTGAGTCACTTCTGACAGCAATGACCTAGCAATGGACCAATTATCACACTTCAAAGTTCACAGTAGATCTCCTGATATCAAGCTGTGAAGGCCAGCAAGAACATCAGGATGGCCTGCAGATCATGACACTTCTTGTAGACTCAGTAAACCTTATCATAGGTTAGGGTCATTTGTAGTTAGATATGCAACCTGCTCCAGTAACAATTGGGAATCTCCTATACTACCATCCCCTCAGTTTCCAGCCTAAGAGCTAGAAATTGGAATATGAAATTATTGTTCTTTTAGAGGCTTCTGCTTAGACACCACATTCCTTGGTCCATGCAAGGAAGGTAATTTCATTTCCTCTCTATCACTAGAAAACAAACCACTTCCCCACAATTCTTCTCTTGGTCCTCCAAGCCCTCTCTGCGAAGGAGTGGTAAAATGACCATTTGGGTGCTACACTGGCAGCAACATAGAAGGTCTGCGTCAATTAGAGATTATAATAAGCAAAAGGCTATGCTGGACTTATCTTGGCATCTGTCCATACCAGTGCTCACTCTGCTGAGGCCCATGGAGCTGCCTGCTGCCACTGGAACCCAAATTGTGCCACCCTCTACTAGACCAAGTGCTTTTGCAAGGCTTTCCCCCTAGCCTCTTGTATCAGGTACTCCTATTTCTGGGACTTATGTTCTGTTCCTCACCCCACTTAATGATAGTCTGAGCAATGTGACAGGCACTGCTCTTCCACACTGGTGCACCATGTTGTCGAAGCATGTAATGGGCACATAGGGTAGCTCAAACAATCCCAAATGTTCTGGATATACATAGTATGGATAACTCCTCCTATCAGGATTCCTCATTTTGCCAATAAACTCCAATTGAAGGACCCCAAAACTCTTGAAATCTCAAACTCATAATCAATAAATTAATTCATCAATGAACATTAAATACCTACTATGTAGCAGGAGCAGCTAGGTAGTGTAGTGGATAAAGCGTTAGATCTGAAGTCAGAAAGACTTTTCCTCGTGAGTTCAAATCTGGCCTCTGACATTTTAGCAAGCGCTGTATGATCCTAGGAAAGTCACTTAACCCTGTTTGCCTCAGTTCCTCACCCATAAAATGAGTTGGAGAAAGAAACAGTAAACCAGTCCAGTATCTTTCCCAAGAAAACCCCAAATGAGGTCACAGAGAGTCAGATGTGGCTGAAATGTCTAAACAACAAATGTGCCCAGTACTATGCTAAGTATTGGAGATATCAAATAAAGTAAAAGATAGTCCCTGACCTCAAGGAGCTTACAATCTAATGCATATATATATGCTTGTATGTATACACACACACATACATATATACACATATATCTGTGTATACATATATGTGTATATGCATATGTATATGCATGTATACATGTGTGTATTTAATATATATATGAATCAAGCTATATACAGGAGAAATAGGAAATAAGGTCGCATTTCACATTTCAGTCAAGTCTAGGAACGTCCTGCTCAGCTCAAGATTGTTCAGCAATGCTTAGAAAGACAGAGCGAAACACACACATATACACACACACACACACACACACACACACACACACACACACACACACCCATGGAAGATGTCAGAGACTTTTTCAGGTCAGTTTATGGGCTATAATTTCTATCTACAAATAGTTACCATCTCTGCCAAGGTGGAATAGGGTACCCAAAGAATTTGTGCTGGGGTCCACTACTCAGGGTCCCCTTGCCCATTCTTCCCTAGTTGTCCTAAATAGAGAGTAGGGGAGTTATATTTCACAATTTTCAAACAAGAACATAATCTATCCTTCCCTTTAAACTTAATAAACAGCTGCATTTTTGTCGTCTGCAAATCAGTTGGGGTACATTTAGTACATTTGTCCATATCTCTAGTTCCAGAAGTTTTGATTTCACAGGGAGGATGAAGTACTGTCCTTTCGAGTGTCTCCCCTAGTTCCTCACATTGAAGAGTCAGAAAGCTAGCTACCCAAATGCTATATAAAATGTCGTAAGCAATTCCTTTAGCAGCTTTAAGAAAAAATCCCCAAATTTCAGTCTTTAGGAATAACCCAGTCCCACCACAGGTCTACCATCCTGAGGTAGGCCTCAAGATCACTATCACCTACAAACACTAAAATAATGGAAATTCAAACAATGACAGTTTATAGTATTTTTCATGTTCAGGATACAGGATAAACAAATTCACAATTGTGTCTACTTGCAGAGTGCTCAGATTTTGCTCCCTAAACCCCCAAAGGGCAATAGGGCATGTTTCCTAGTAAGTAGTCAACAGTGCTAGAAGCATCACCACAGCCACAATAAACACCTCAAAGTCTCATCTTCTTTGACTTTGCCTTTCCCTCACTTCAGGATTCTATTCCAACCCCCTGTTGCCACAACTAAGGCCAAATGTAGGAGGTCAGCCACGACTCAGGTCAATTGGAATGGATGAGATTCTCATAGAGCATCTGACAATAAAAAGGTGGTTCCTTAGCCACAAATTATAAGCAGGATTGTCAGCAAGGATACAACATTTGTTCAGCTGGGCTTAGCTTCCCTGCCTCAGTCTTGCCCGTGATGGTCTTCCAGTCAGAAATCTGAGAAGTTGCTGCTTACTCTTAATGTCCTGTTTTTGTATTTTACCTAAGTGTAATGTTAATGAAATCAGAAGACCTTCCATGCCCCTTTCTATTGGCACCTACTAAAGGCACTTAGCACCTCAAAGGCTTAGCTCCTTACTTCCAGTTAACTCCTTGGGAGTAATTCACACCTGAACAGGGAGGGGCTCATCT